>CM044440.1:135702903-135717772 GCA_024363595.1 Xenopus borealis | reverse complement strand
GTTTAGAGCAAATTTACAGAAAGAAAAAGAAAAACATTTACTTTTCCTTTAAATGCAAAAATGGCTCTTCTCGGTAGCTTATGGTGCTTATTTACTAAGGGTTGAATAGGGTCAAGGTGAAAATTTTAATAAAATTCAAATTTCAAAGTGAATTTGGGCTACTTCGACTATCGAATAGCCCAAAATTCGATTCGAATTGTTAAAATTCGAAAATTTCAATTTTCGAATTTCGAAGTACTAGCCCTTTAAAGATCTTTAATCTTCGACTATTCGCCAGCTTAAAGCTGCCGAGTTGCCATTTTAGCCTATGGGGGACCTCACAGAACTTGTCCTGAAAATGAAGGATTTTGGTGAAAATCGTTCGAATCGTTCAATCGAATCGAATGATTCAAACGACTTTCATTCAATCAGATACGACTGTTTTTCGATCAAAAACACACATATTCGATTGAAAATTACCCCCCAAAAAAATTTGAAATTCAACCCTTAGTAAATCAACCCCTATGCATCTGTTTTTATCACCACTAAGATTATTGGTCACCATAACTTTCCTGTATTACTGCTAGACAATATGGGCAGCAAGATTATTCTTATTCTTGTTATTCTTTTATGTGGTCATATTACAGGTGAATGCAATTATTAATTTTTTATAATAGGTTTTCATTATACTCTATAGGTAAATTAGGTAAAGTACAATATTTCCTCATACCAACATATATATTTTGTATTTTTTATTTTAAAAATTATTATGATGTGTTTTTTTGGGAAGGGTTGCACCAAATATATAATTTTTGGTCCAATGCTGAATCAAAAGACAGATACATACTGAACTGAATTCAAACCTTTATTTGTGCATTCAGATTAAAGTAATTCAAAAGTTTGTCACTTTAAAGTCACATGACATTTCAGATTTCATTTGACTTAATATTAATGCTTCAATAAAGCCAAAGTTCTAAATAAATAAACCAAAATGTACCTAAATATTTTCAATGGTAATTGCTGAATATTCTGCAATAGTCTTATGTTTGATAACATTGCCATCTATATTCAACTTGTTGAATATATTAAATCAATTTTTTCCCAAATAAAATTCAGTCTTTTATTTAAAAACATTAGACAATTAAACAACTGCCTTTTTTACCTTTTATTTATTCTTTAACTTTTTTTTTTTTAATAAATAGTAAATGTAAACATTGTTTTATAAACTATAAAATAATAAAATGAACAAATGTCAACAGCATGTTTTGTGCATAAAAAAGATAAAGCACTGGAAAATATTTCATAGTTACTGCTGAATAGTCTGCAATAGCCTAATGTTTGATAACATTGCCATCTATAGTCAACATGTTGAAAATATTGAATCCATTTTTCCAAATACAACTTCAGCCTCTCATTTAAGACATTAAGGGGCACATTTACTAAGGTTCGAATTGATTCGAAGTGAAAATTTTAAATTTGAATTTATTTTGGGCTTATTCGACTATCCAATAGCCCAAAATTCGATTAGAATATGCCAAATTCGAAAATTCGAATTTGATTGTCAAAATACTGGCCCTTTAAAATAAATTTGATATAAGAATTCAGCAGATTTATTCAATTATTTTTCACTTCGAATCAATTCAAACCTTGATAAATCCGCCCCTAAAAAAAAAAAAAAAATTGGCTTTTTTTTACCATGATTTATTTGTGAACTTTTATTTTTTAATAAAGAATATGTCAGTTTTTTTATTTAACTAAAACATAATACTGAAAAGATAAAAAGTATCCAACATTTCCATTGTAGTTTTTTTTAAACATTTTAAGAAGAATTGGTTGAACATATCCAAAATGTCCATCTTCCCTTTTTTTTTTTACCTTGTATGAATTGGTTTAATTTTGACATTATTATTTCTGTTTTATAATCCTACTTCCTTTTCTTTAAGTACATAGGGTTCATGCTTTTTTGTGCATATTCAAAATTAATATTTCATACATACATTTATTTCATACTTAATTTAATTTTTAAGGGGCAGATTTACTAAGGGTCGAATTTTAGTATTTTTAAAGGGCTTTTTCGATCGAAAATTGACCTATTTTGATCGAATAGGTCCATTTTCGATGAAATGAAAAATAGTTTGAATCATTGGATTCGATCGAACAATTCGAACGATTTCACCAAAATCCTTAGATTTCTCAGAGCTAAGAAAAAATTTCAGAACAAGTTCTGTGAGGTCCCCCATAAGCTAAAATGGCTTAAAGCTGCTGAATAGTCGAAGTCGAAGGATTTTTAAAGGGCCATTACTTCAAAATTTGAAAGTCGAAGTAGACCAAAATGACTTGAATTTTATTCAGATTTTCACTTCGACTCTTAGTAAATCAGCCACCAAAAGTATTAAAAGCATTTTATTAACAAAAATAATAGAAATCTTTTTTTTATAATAACGATAAAAATGTGTCCAAAAGCCTCATTTTACTTTTTTCTAATCTAACCTTTTACAAATGGGTTGCATTATGTCATTATTGTTTTTATTATAATATCTGTCTTAAAATTCTGTTTGATTTTCTCTAATCTCAGTGAGTTCACTGTTATTTTTTGCACAAAACCAAAATTCAGATTTTATGCAGAAATGTATTTGATTATTATTGTTTGATATTCATTTTACTATTTTATTGAACCTACTTTTCTCAGCCAGAAGCACAAACTTTATTTTAATAATACCATCAATCCCTGGGCAATTCAAGAGATGACATTAGAATTATTTGGAGAAAGCTCTCCCAAGGTGATATAAAACTGATTTGATAAAGTTTCAGCCTGAGTTGAATAAGTTTATTTTAGTGCTCTGGGCCAATCAGTGCCATGTGCATGGGGAGAACGGACCCTGCTATTATTCTGTTTTTCATTTGAAAACACAAGGGTGCAATTCTATAAAGAAATGGATCTCCCAGAAGATTTGCCAATTAAAAATAAGAAACGGATTAAAATAAAACACGAGCTCATCTCTGTACAGACAGTTCCTGGCTGAATAGTAAAACTTTGCTTTGTTTATTTGTAACAGAACTTTCTGCCGCCTGAGGATTTAATTACAGGGCTATGTCAGAGGAATATTCCGCAGGGAACTCTAAACAATTCAGATTGTTGAGCTTGTGATCTCTGTGCTGTTTAACCTGTGCTGCTCTGTGGCTGCCTGAGATCTAAATGATCCTTTCAATAAAACAGAAGAATGAGGAAAAGCAATTTTAATAAAATTCATTGTTAGGGGTCTTGGGTGAAATGATTGTTTGTGTTGCCACATGAAACACATATCCAACCCAAGTGTTGCGTGACCAATAAACAGTGAATGTATGAGCCCATTCATTTCTCTATGTCTCATTTAGCTGCTCTATTAGCCAAATATGTGTTACCCTGACTTGGCCTAAAAGTCCATTGTCCAGCTAGTGTTGGTAGAACACTGGACTCTCTTACCCAGATAGGCCCTTGCTAAGTGGAGGATGAAAGGAGAGGGTGTTGTGCAGCTACATACAGCTAATATGTGATCAGATACAGTTATCGTTAGAACAGTGTTGTGTGACACCATCATGGAGAAGCTTGATAAGGACTGTTGGCCTGGATGGTAATGTCCTCAAGACCACCTAGTAGTCCAGATCCCTACAGCAGAAATGGTTAAGGGAATAGTGTTGAGCAAATCTGTACAGTTTTGCCTCACTGAAAAAAAAATTGCTCAACTTTTTTGAAATGCCAAAAAAAGTGCAAAATGCATTGAATTCAATATGCCTCAAATTCATGACAGTTTTTTCTCACTCCGAATGTATGAAAGTCAATAGGTGTTATTTCTTGTTGCAACTTTTTGTCTCTTTGACTTTTTTGTCTAAATGCATCAAAGTTGACGGACAATTTTTCTTATGGCAATTTTTTCGTCTATGCTACAATTTTGTCTTGTGGCAGATATTTGCCGCATGTTTGAGAAAAAAAATCTGCAGATCCATACCTAGCAAAAAAATTTGGGGAGTAATGTAATGTCTAAATACCTTCTTCACTAAAATTCCTTCAATTTAGGCCAATGGTTTCTAACTAGCAGTCCTTAGGTGGAGCACAAGCTGCTCTTTATAGGTTTGGCTTACTATCTCACATTCCTAAAATATTCTTCTGGCATAGCTTGTCCACTGTTTGACTAAACCTCAATCATGGGGTTCCTGTTACCTGACTTTCACTAGCAGGGGGGTATCTCTAGGGCAGAACTCTTTCTGGGGCTTTTTGACATCAAGCTCCCAAGTTGCATCCACCTGGGTCAGACCATGGAGGCCAAAGAGAAAATGATCAAAACGGATGCCCGCGTCCAAAACAAGACGCCGGCAGTGTTTCGCAATTTTTTCGCTGTTTCATGAATTTCTCAGGAAATTTGTGAAAAATTTGGCGAAATGCCCCAGATCCATCCATCACTAGATTTGACATAAGTGATGCCATCTGGACTTGGAGCTATAGGAGAAAACATGGTATTGCACTGCACTTGCAGGTTGTAATCGTCCCCTATGCCTTTTGCCTACTCGTGACTGAGGTGCACAGTTCAGGGTGCAGTGTGTTGGGTGCAAGGAAACCAAGGTCTCCCATTCTGATTAGAAGAAAGGGGGTTACAGCTAAATATTGGGATTTGTTCCAGTGAGAGCTGTGAAGATCTTGAATTCTCTCACTGAATCTATATAATGATCATATCCCCTTATATATTTATATATAGTGATCATATCCCCTTATATATTTATATATAATGATCATATCCCCTTATATATTTATATATAGTGATCATATCCCCTTATATATTTATATATAGTGATCATGTCCCCTTATATATTTATATATAGTGATCATATCCCCCTTATATATTTTTATATAGTGATGGGCGAATCTATCCCGTTTTACTTCGCCGAAAAATTCACAAATTTCCAGCAAAATTTGCAAATTAGCGAAAAATGCGTGAAACGAGTCGCAGCATGTTTTTGACGCACGTCGCGCCATTTTCGGAGCTGAACTCAGTTTTAGTTTTGCCAGCAAAATTTCGGCAGGTGAACTTTCGCGGGCGTTCCGCAAATTTATTCGCCGGCGGTGAATCGCAGGAATTCGCTGCAAATTCGCCTGCCGAATAAATTCGCCCATCACTATTTTTATATAGTGATCATATCCCCCTTATATATTTATATATAGTGATATCCCCCTTATATATTTATGTATAGTGATCATATCCCCTGACATATTTATATTTATAGTGATCATGGCACACACAAGCAGTACTGTATGGCACATGCAGGGAGCATAGGGAAGGCAGAACAGAGCAGGAGACAGGGAAACCCATCAGGACCAGTCTAAGATGTACTACATACAGTGACACAGTGCTGGTGCCCCATTAGCATTTTGTATAAAGTGTGAACAGGTGAACAATGTGGGCAGTTTCAGTCTGGGTCTAAGGTGTGAACAGTACAGGACTTTAGGGGTGTGAACAATGGAAGTGTTACAAGTGTGAACAATGCAGGGGGATCACAGGTGTGAATTATACAGGGGATTAGTCTGAATTTGAGGTTTAAACAATGCAGGGGCCAGTTATTCTCTGTAATAATACAATTAAAAGCTTACACATGGTAAGCAAACACAGCAGGCAAACTCTCATTGAGGGCTACAGAAGGGGGGGGGGGTTTGTGGGCTGCCAGTACTATGAAAGTACTATGACTGTGTTGTACTGTGTATGAGAGCTGACTCTCTAGAATGTACTAGATTCAATTTCCCAACACCCACTAAATGCATCTGCCTATCTAAGGGTATTGAAAGGTGTAGTTCAACACCAGCTTGGAGCTACAGGGTTCAGGTGGGATCTAGTGCTCATTGAGAGTAAAGGGTAAAAGTGGATTTCCACACCACATGTTAATGTGAGATCCGTAGTTTCTGTAGCACAGTGTTCAATTAAAAGAACCAGGTAGAGGCACCCCAAGCACGGGAGGAACTGACACCCCAAGTCCATCTGCTGGATTGAGGCACAATCACATAATAAACAGTGAGCGTATGTGGCTACTGACACTCCAGGCACATTATACACAATAAGATACAGGGTTCAATGAATAGGGGGTCTGCATGTGACACCCCATTATTTCAGCCCCCCCTTATTCTGCTGCCTCATGTACCTCCTATTTACCCTTTTCCTCTCTGACTTGTTTCTTATGTGCAGATGCCACTACTCTATTCCTCTTCATTTTTCGTGTCTCTTTTTTTTCTGTTTCCCACTATCACCTGTACATTCTATTTCCTACCCCTTTTCTCCTGTCATTGAGCCACTCCACTATCTCTTCTATCACTGTACAGCTCTCTTTGTATCTCTCACCGCCATATCTCTGTACACTGACTTCCTGTTTCCCTCACTTGATCTTCCTACACTTCTATTTCTTATTGTTTCCAGGTTGATGGGGAAGGAATGAAAGCAAAGGAGTAAAGAGAAGAAGGAGCTTTGTCTGACACACATAACCCAGGAGCAGGAACAATTCATCACGGCAGCTGCACTGACAAAGCTTTAGTGTTTCCTCCTAAAAGTGCAAGTCCTGGTCTTGCCACTAGGGGATTGGCTGGACTACAGGAAGCTTCAAATTTCTTCCACCAGCCTATCCAATCCTCTTGAGGCTATAGACCAGTGGTCCTCGGACCACTGCTATAGACTTACATCTTGAGGGCAAAACAGCAAGTAAAGCACTTTTTTGTTGTTTTTTTTATAATCAGGCAGGTTTGGGAAGGCTTAGCCTCTTCCAGCCTTAATGAAAATGAGCCCATGGTGCAGGCCACAAGGGGTCATGCATTAATTGTTTGTCCTAGGGTTCCACAGGGGAGAAGGATTAATGACAGATTAATGACTGGGTGTATGGCTCAGGTTGGCAGCAGCAGCAGATGGCGGGCCCCCAGAGATCAGACTCTACTTCCTTTTCTTTATAATGTATATTTTATTATAGTTTCAAGAGTACAGTGTTCAACAAATAGAAATAAGTCTTCTATTAACTGAGATAACTTCTTGTATATAACATTATACCAAAGGCAGGGGTGGGGCTGAACCACCATGAGGCCAATGTAGAGCGGAAGAGTCCAATGTAGAGTCCAGAACAGCGGGACAGGTTCTTTTTTCAAGAAGAGAAAAGAGAAAATGTTCAATCAAGATAAAGGAGGAAAGAAGAGGCAGGAGAAAGAGGGAGAGCACAGATAGTGTGTATTGAGAGGCAGTATATATCACACATAAGCCATTGCAGTATGGGGGGTCCTGGGTAGATGAGGTTTGTGGATTATCGCTGGTTGTCTGATTGGGTGTCCGGTGTTTGTTGAACTTGTAAGAACATGGAATTCTCAAATAGGTCACATCTCCAGGTGTCGTTGAGTCCGTCACAGTTCTTGAGTTGTGGTTCTGGGGTTTTCCAGCTACTGGCAACTGAGCATAAGATTTGGGATTGGTTGGTTAGTTTAGGTAAAGCAAACTGTGAGAAAATGGTGCAGCCTGCCAGATCCAAAAATAAGTACCAACTGTCCTACTGGAAAAGTGAATAAGTATGAGGGACAGGTCCCCATTTCCAAAAAAACAAAACAAAAACCTAGCACATTTAATGTCTGTTGGGGTCCTTACTAATAGGCTGGTTGGCATACCCCTGTACATCACTTTTATAGGGGCTATGACCCATCAGAAAAGCATGTACATAAACCAATCACAATTGTGAAACCATAAAATAAATTATAATAATAAAAATATAAATAAATTAAAAATAGTTTCATTTGGAAGGTTTTTTTGGAACATAACTAGTCAGAGTCTGAATTAAATCCTGACTATAGTCATGTTAAACACCCCCCTGGGCCACATGATCAAGGGCCACATGATCAAGGCTGATCGACAGAGGGGAGAGCGACGGAGGGGTGGGTGACAGAGGGAAGGAAGGGAAGTAAGACTGAGGGGTGCGAACAGGGACTAGGGGTAGGCAGAAGACAATTTTAGAGGTAGCTGCCCAGTGCCCTCCTATCATTGCACCCTAGTTGCCTCTTCTGCCTACCCCTAGTTCTGGCCCTGTGTGTCAGGAGGTGCATTCCAACAGGTAAACCACAAAAGCTGTATTGCAGTTAATGAACAATTTAATATTTCCTTTCCCAGCACTTAAACATTCCTGGGGTTTTCCAACTTGAACTAGTTAATGATGATAGAAATTTGAGTTGCTGTTTATTGACCATTTTGGTTGATGCAGATGTTCCCCTGCTCATGGATGATCTGATAGCTACTGTTCACGTTTAAAGGATTGGGTAATGAGTAGGATAAAGGATGTTATATGTGTTGTTAGTTCTAACTAGTTAACAGATGGTACTTATGGGTGGAGGAAGGGGAAGAGAGGGATGATAAGTTATAGTTAGAGGGTAAATAAGGGAAAGAGCAGGGCTTTACATCGTCTTTTGCTGATGGGAGGAATATGTGAATGATGGCAGAGAGCCTGAGGATCTCCAGCTCAAAAATGTACCTTGCAGAACAGTTAAATTGAGAAGATAGTGGCAGGTTAGGGTCTTCAGGCAGTACCTCGCCCATTTCGGGACCCAGTGGAAGGTTCTCATTCTTTCAGGTGATGGATCTATAGTAATAAGCTATATCAACTGGACTTTCTAGTTTTTTTTCTACTGAAGACATTTCGCTAGTCATCTAACTGTCTTTCTCAATTCAGAATAACTTGTTCAATAATCTTTCTGGAGCTAAATTCCCTGGAATCTTGCTTTAATCATCACCAGAAGATGGACTAGGTTAGGTAGCATCTAGTGTGCCTTGAATGTGCATGGCTAACCCCTGTGCAAAAGTCTGTAAGAAGGTACAGTGTCCCTCATGGAAACGTAGGAGGAGGGAAGAAGCCATCAGGCTGGGGCCCCGTGGCCTTGGAAACCATATTCTGCTTATATTGCTCCCCGGGGGATTTCAGTGGTAATGAATACTTCAGAAATGTGCTGGTCACTTTAAATAAAAGTTCTTGACTCTTGAGTTAATTTGCAACATCGTGTAAAGCTCCATTTTATTAAAGACTAAAGTGTATTACAAATCTCCTATGTGTAATGGTGGTAAAGGCAGTAGGTGAACAAGTGTTCAGGAAGTTAAAGTCCACCATGTTACAAGTGCCTAAAACATGAGGGTGTTTAAAGCATATGTGTGATATTAAGAAATCTTGTGCTCTAGATAATATACTGTGGAGAAGTCTTGGAAATTGCTGAACATACTGAAAAATCTGTGGTTTCTTACATTCAAGTGAGTCATAGGTGGACTCCACATCTCCACTGTAATCATGATGACTGGAAGTTTCACTTTTACCCTCTGCCTGCCCCCTAACTTGCACAGCATTCAGACATTTAGAGTGGCAAGCATCACAGACCACAAGTGGGTGCTGTACTTACCTTCTATACTATGGGCGGCACTCCCTGCACCCAACAATGATGCCAGTGTTGTGAGATTTTGGACAAAAGTGTTTGCACTTTTGAGTTTTATGGCACCATGGTGATTGCATTATGGTGATGTTTTACCTTTCGGGTGAAAATGCCCGGAAAGTCAACACCACTCAGAAGAAATGAAGAAAGTAACTTGGATGATTGGTGAAACTTTTCCAAGGACCATCTTAGACTTACTACTATTAGATCTATCATGACCTGGAGGAATAAAGACCTTCACATGAGTTTGTACTCCATGAACTGCATTCCCTCATAGTGGTCCATGTTGTATACCTTACAATTATTAATATGTTCTGATAACTGTACCTCTTGTGTTCAGTTCAGGCCATAGGAAAATGATACAACACTTGGGAATGAATATACAGCCCAATAATCCAGCACTGGAAGATAAAATGGCAAATATCTCAACCGCTACCATGCTACTCCCCTTACTGCTCAGGTATGCAGGGACAAATGTCACCCACACGCTACAGAACACCAACATACTGAATGTGATGTTTTTAGCCTCATTAAATCGGTCAGGGAAGTCCTTGGCTAGAAATGCAGCAATGAAACTTAGAACTGCTAGGGCACTCATGTACCCAATTATACAAAAGAAAAAATAGCCAGATCCCTCATTACACAGGAGAATAATTATGTCTGCATCAGAAAGAACATCAGCCTCTGGAAATGGGGGATTGGAGACCATCCATACAATGGTGATTATAATTTCACCTAAACAACATACAATGACTAGTATGATAGATAGTTGGGTTCCTATATACTTCTTCAGCTTGCTCCCAGGCTTTGTGGCATTGAAGACAATAATAACTGTGAGAGTTTTAGCCAACACAGAAGAAACAGAAATGGTAAATACAATTCCAAATGTTACTTGCTGGAGGAGACAACATATCTTGTTAGGGTGTCCAATGAATAATAAAGTGCAGAGGAAACACAACATGAGAGAGATGAGGAGGAGACAGCTGAGATTTCGGTTGTTGGCTCTCACTATAGGAGTCTCACGGTACTTTATAAAGATTCCCTGGATTACAGCACAAGTGATGGAGAATGTTACAGAGATGGAGGATAAAGCAGCACCCAAAGAGTCATCATAGGAAAGGTAATTTATATTCTTTGGGATGCAGCTGTTTCTTTTACTGTTTGACTTTTCATATTTAGAACATTTTATACAAATCTGGGCATCTGCAATAACATTGAAAAAAGTAGTGTTAGATTAGAGTACAACTCCATTAGGACTATCTAGGACTATTATCAGCCAGCTGACTACTTAACTCAATTATAACTAGTTCCCCATTGTTTCCCATCGAAGTTAGTTTCCCATCCTCCCTTCCATGGGACTCTCCATTTTGCAGAAGATGGACAAGGGCAGGTCAACTATACCAACAGGTAATTCTTTGAAGAGAGCTTTTGTTCTACAAGGTCAAGTGTTCTTGAGGAACCAATGCATTAGGGGTTTTAACCCCAGTGAAAAACTTATGAATAAGTAAGCGATTTTTTAAACCAGTTATAAAAGAATTCCATTACTGGAAGGAAATGGATATATTTACTTTAAATAATGAAACAGTCATAACTAAAAATAGCAATAGTCCAATACAATGGAAATAGTATCCTTTATTGTTCTAATTTCTACTAACTTCCCAAACTGTGTATGGTTTATGAGTATTTAAGTGAAAAACGTTTTATCTTCCCTCACCATTCTCCTCCTTCTGTAAAAAAAAAATAGCTAGCTCTTCTAGACTTAACTTCCATCATGGTAGCATCTCGATGGAGCCCTGGAGAATGGGAAACTGGTGCACTTTAGAGAACTGTGAAGAGACACCAGACAGTCACCAACTCAGAGTAATCCAGGGGTGTAATAAGGTCAGTGCTTGTGCTTGTACCAGGGTGATATTTTTGAAGCTTCATATCAGATATTTGAGTTAGTGACTTTTTCCCATCACTGTATAGACCACACCGGTCCTTTTTTTTTGTAGGGGGCAGGGTGCTGAAGATAGGGTGCTTACCAGTGCTGTACTTTGCACCACACACTAGAGGGAATGATTTTGCTCCCTTTAATAGTCTATGTTTGAGGTATTTGGCAATGATTCCCATTACTTTTGATATCAGACATACCTGTTATGTTAGAAATTTCCCCACCAGCACACTGTACACACGTATAACAGCAAGTTGGTTTCCCTTTTATCTTAGCTTTCCGGAATCCAGGCTTACAGGGTTCACTACAATGAGAATGGACATACTGTGGAGTAGAATAAAGACATGAATTTAAAACATAATAATAAACATGATAAAATAAACAGTTTGGTATAATAAACTTCTTTCCAAAATAATTTTCTTTTAATTGTATTCACCACAAAACAAAGCCAAACCCATCACAAAAGGGAAATGCCTTAATTAATAATAACATGCTTGGAGTCAGCAGTATAGATGAATAGAACCACTTGCATCCTTTTCTAGGTATTCATACTCACTGGGTTTCATGAACAACATTGCAACTTTGGAAATCGGGCCCTTGTATGTACAAATGCCTACTATTTACAGCTCATGCTCAATCCTACTATCACCAATAGTGATGGGCGAATCTGGGGCGTTTAGCTTCGCCAAATGGCGAAAAATTTGCGAAAATGTCAAAATCGGAAAATTCACAAAAAATTTGTGAAATTTTACTGTTTTCACGAAAATTTTTGAAATTTACCCGTTTTCATGAAAAATTCGTGAAATTTGAACTACTTCACTATAAATTTGTGAATTTCAAGCAATTTCACTATAAATTCACAAATTTTTAACTATTTCACAAAATTCGAGAAATTCAAATGTTTTCACTACAAATTTGTGAATTTCGAACATTTTCACAATAAATTCGTAAATGTCGAGCGTTTTCACTATAAATTTGTGAATTTGGAACGTTTTCACGAAAAATTTGTGAAAATCGGAAATGGATACTGGCGAATTTTCTCTGGCGAATTTTCACGCCCATTTCACAAAGTTATTCGCCGGCGGCGAATCGCAGGAATTCGCCGTGAATTCGAGCTGGGTGAATAAATTCGCCCATCACTAATCAGCAATGTTGGAACCTATCCTCAGCAGTCTCTTGGGGGAAGATTTATGGGAAACTAATAATTCTGGAACAACTAAGGGAATCTTTACGTGAAGAGGCCCCATTGGGAGCCACAACCTTGGGTTAAGCTCTTCTCTACAGGAGAAAGGATTCTGAAGAAACCAAAGGATATTCTTACTCTATATTCTTCCTGCTTAAAGTCAGTTTTGAATAGCAATCTAACAAAACACACAAGCAAACCATAAGATAAAAACTCAAAATTCTCCAATGAACTGCACTACAGGGGGACAGTGTTCCAGTCAGTGGAGGCTGTTCCGCTGCCCCTAAGTGACTATAGAGAAAAACATTTAACTCCAATTTATATCTTTTGCATCCTTGGGGAAACAGGGACATTGGACTTGCCAAAGCAGTCCTATCAAGTGACATATAAGGGAGGGGAGAAACACGACTATTGAGCCTTCCTGACAAAAAAAGTAAGTCAAATCTATACAACTTAGCAAATGTGTGAATTGAAGTCCATGTGGCAGACCTACACAGCTGAACTACAGAAACCATATTTCTCCAAGCCTTTGATGCACTTAGATGTCTGGTCGAGTATGCTCTAATCTCACATCAGACCCTTGTCAAGAGCTGTACTGTATATGCTTGATAAATTGTTTCCCTGATCCATCTAGAGATTTTTGTCTTAGTTGTAGAATCTCCTCTTTTTGAACCTAAAGGAATTACAAATAGAGACAAGAGATTCTGACTGTCTAAAAGTCCACTTCACATAACCCGCATGCAATGAATGAAGCCTAACTTCCATGATCTTTGAATTAGCACGTAAATATGGGACCACAAAAGGTTGGATAACATAATACTCAGACACAGCCTTAGGTAGAAAAGAAACAAGAGTTCATAAAACCACCTTATCAAGGTAAAATACCATATACAATGGAGAGAATGATCAGTTCAACTCTGACACATATCAGGTCAAAATAATAGCCATCCAAACCTGCAACCTTTATAAACCATCTGAACGGGCTTGGAAGGAGACACCTGCAGTGCATTGAGAACCAAATTAAGATCCCAGTGTGCAATTGGATACCAACTGGAGGGACCACATGAGCATTGAAGAAGAATCTTAAAGTACGTCATACAAGTCTTCCTAGAAGGAATATTGTCCTTTAAGACCAGCAGTTCCTGAAAGATCACTAAAAGTGCACTCAAAGAGAGGACAGCATTAGCCCACCATCCAGCCCCCTTTGCAAAAACAAAAATTATAAGTTTCTTTAGACTTAATTTTACTTGATAATGTATATCATGACCAGGATGAATGACAACCTTCCTAGACATAAGAGACTTTTATTTTTAAGGTGCCAGAAACTCCCCCTTGCCTATGGACCGGTTGGTAGAATAAATAGTGCCCATTCAGAATGAGGATCCCTTTTGAGTTCCCTTGGGAACCCTTGACAGAGAAAAATTATCTGGGAAAATGTTTGAAATGCCAACGTAGTTCTCAAACTTAAGCACTAGAAACACACTCTAGCCATGCCTCCCTAAACCATCTCACGTTTCACCAACTGCGTGGCAACACCATCCCAAGAAATATGTACTTGGTGTATTCTAGAGCAGAGTAAAGGTGAGGTTCTACCCTCGAGCAGGAAATTTAGAATGTAATTAGGAACGCAATAGAAAATAAATATTTATGTTTACCAGAGAAGAATTGTGGTCCAGGTGCACCATCCTGGACAAAAATGGTGAAACAAAATAAAACGTGAAACTCTCAACAACAATCTATAAATGTTGTTGAAGAGCTCTTCTAGTGCAATGAGCATTTCAGAGTAATGCTTCAGTCAAAAGTTATAATAGAAGAAAGGTGAGATGGTAGACCCAATGTCTTAACCCTTTTGCCATTTATTAAAACTGCCCTGCTCTAGAAGCGAAGTTACTACATCCTGGATATTGGAACAAAACAAAACTGAGTTGGGGGGTTAAGCAGTAGAGATATAGAAGAAAGAAAATGGGTTCCTCGTGTTTCTTTAGTGTTCTTGGGAAGGAGAAGTTTGTGTCCAAAACCCATGAACTCAGGAACCAAATTTTATCTATGATGTTACCTCTGAAAAATAAGGGCTCCATAGATTGGCACTATTATTGACAAATAATTGTTCCCCATCAGATCTGGATGTGTTAAAGCTTCCAGCCTTTATGCTCTGTATATTTCCTCCTCTTAAAAAGAGCCATTTCACAATATCATAATGGGCTGGTCGGTCTCCGTTGTCTGTAAAGTAGATCTTGTCCCCAGAAGAAGTTGTGAATGCCACATACTGCATCATTGTATTTAACTTAAAAAATAAAAAATACATATACATGAACAAATATAT
>CM044440.1:135643739-135701866 GCA_024363595.1 Xenopus borealis | reverse complement strand
AATATTACTATAGGACTTTAGTACAGCAGATATACTTCCTTGCCAAGATATTACAAGGCATCTGACCTGCTGATTGTAAGAAATAGATACTTGAGTACAGTAATAATTTTATATATAATTAGTTCTGGCGTGCACATCAAAAACACAAATGACTCCCTTGTTTCTTAGATGAAAGAACCAACAAAAACTGAAATATCACAGGTTGAGCAACACTGATATAAAGTATTCCTGCAACTATCTTGCCCTACTCCACCTTCTATCCTCCATTCTTCCTAACTATTGTTGCTCTCAGTACCAGTCTCAAGATCCCAACCTCATCCCTTCTTGCCCTTGGGATTGGGCTTGAGCTGGTACTTTCTCAAGAATACAAGAATAAGATTTTTTTACTATATCTTTAACATCCAATGGGTTACAGTGTTAAAGTATAAAAGAACAAGTAAACAAAAAATACAAAATGAAGACCAATTGCACATTGTCTCTGTTTATTACTGTCTACATCAAACTAAAAGTTAATTTAAAGGTGAAACACCCTTTACTGTATAATAACTATATCAATAACTTACCTGCCATTGTTTAAAATAATTTTGTAAGGTCTCTGCTGATTTAGGGTGACTTGTCATTGTGCCGTACAGTTCATGGAGAGCGTGAGCCATTGTGTAAACTGCAGTGTAAACCCCATAAGATATCTTGAAATTGAAAGTTTCATAGGCTGCCAGATCTGTATCCTCAAATGATTCTTTCCCTGTACATTTTGGAAGAGGGACCTTGGTCATCATCTGTGGGCCGAGGTCTGAAAAGGTGCAACGGAATAAAATTTCCCAGATTTTTAGGAACAACGAGTCATCTCGATATTTCAATGGAGTTAAAGAATAGAAAAACTGCTTAAAACCAGGAATCTCTCCTTGCTGAAAGGAAAGTGCCAACGTGCCATTGAAAATGATTTCTGTTTGTGATAATCGCAGCTCTATCACACGGGAGAAAGATGAGGATGCAATCCATATTCTCTCTGGCATTTGAATATGAGCAAACACATGATTAAAATGTTCAATATACTGTAAATTGATAAAAAGAATAATCACTTTAGCTGAGGTCTTGTAGATTATTTCTCTGATGTCTTTTTGTGCTATAGATCTATTTTTGTTTGTTGACAATTTTTTAAGTCTAAAGAGGAAGGCCAAACAGCCTCCATCTTGGTTCATTTTCTTTTCCAGCCTTTCACTTGCCCTGTCCCCAGTGTCATCATCTGATACAATAAGTCCAACCCATTTCCATCCAAAATGCCTAATCAGGCTCATTATAGCATCAGCTTCAGATAACTCATTGGGGATCATCCGGTAGAAAGATGGAAACTGTAGTCGATTATTAAATATTGGATCAGTGGAGCCGTAACTGATCTGTCGTAAAAAAATAAAAACTGCAAATCACATCAATGACTCTATAGGAACAGGGTTCCATAGCCCCTCATCTCAATGAAAGTCTTTCATTATGTTCTTCTGACTTTCTTGCATGGCTTGAGAAATATCCACTCATGAACTCCATGACCAAAGTAAGCATATATGATTAGTGGAAGGAATCTCCTGGCCCTCACCATTGGCCCCAGATTGATTTGCCAATTTCTCATCCATAAATTGAGAGGAGGCAATATTGGGTAAATTATTCAGTTGCAACAGATTGACTGAGATGTAATAAGATTAAAGGATAACTAAAGCTTAACAAAAAAGAAGGGAAGAAATGCTGCACTTTCTGTTTTGCAGTTCTTTACCAGACTAAGCAAACCAACCTCCTTGGTAGAGAAGATCTTTGCCTCTGAAGATGCCCCCATAACCATTTTTCTGCTGATTTCCCAGCACATGCTCTGGGTTGCTTTCACTAACCCGAGCCTAGGGGTCAATATAAGCTTAGGGGCCAGCAATGTACAGACTATATACATGATAAATGTCACAATAAAATACTGATTCTCATTACATGGTTGTTCTGAAACCAGAGCAATTAGCATTAGAAGTCAATGATCAGCTCTGTAGCATTAGCATATGGTTAGCAAAGACCCCTAAGCTTAGTTTCTCATGAGCTATTCACAACACATTGAGCATGTGCATGTCATTGATATTCCTTACACAATCCATAATGGGAAACTACGATGACAAGTTTGAAGACTTAGATCGTTACTGCTGACCCTTTAGGTTGGTGCACTAAGCTTAGTATATAAAATATGTCATTACCAGATATAATTATGGTGAGGTAGTATAGTCTACATTTATAAAACTGCCCAAAAAGAATCTATATAAAATGAATGACTTCCTCTGACCTTCAGTAGGTGCCCTACACTGAATTGCAATTTAAAATGGGAGCAATCTATGGAATATGTTATTCCAGGACAGACCTGAGGGTACCTGTAGATCCCTGTGAGCCACGCGATGGAGAGAGATGAAACAGAAAACAAGTCTCCTATGAAGCCCACAACCTTCCTGTTATTCCAGCAACTGTAATTTGGGATTGGGGGTTCTGTTCCAGACAGGATTCCAAAAGCACTTGCAAAAGATTTCATCCCTGAGGCACACGAGTCATAGATCTGATAGCCCAAAGTGACATTAGGCAGAAGCTCCGGATCCTTATTGATCTCCCCAATTGTATAAATGAGAACCAGTAGGTGCCGATAGTGTCTAAATGATATTCTGTAGAGAGACAGGTGTAACTATTCAATCCTATTCATGAGGTTATATATAAAGGTAATAGCAAAGATTGCTCCCTGTCTCTTATTTAATATGCTCCTAAAAGTAATGTAAAAAGGAATTTTCTCTAATATTGAAGGTGCATTTTTATTGTTCATCTTGAACTCACACCTAAATGTGGTTCTGTTCTTTAAACAGGGACCATGGACAGGTACCATGTGAATGGACTATAAACATTTGCAATGTGTGTATAGTGGACCCAGCTCCTTCCCACATTCATTTAAAGTTCTTTCAGTCCTCCAAAGCTTCATCACAAGTGAAAGCACTTTAATATGTTCAAGGTGGATTGATGGTGACCAAAAAGTTCACATGGAGCCCTGTACATAGTGCAGAAAAAAAATGCCCAAACAGTATGTATACTCTTCACTTCTGATGAATGTCTATTGCACAGAGGGTAATTGAAAGTACTTTTATGCCCCTTTAAACACAAATAGCTCTTGTGTAATGTGTAACCCTCACAGCCATTTTTACCATGATGTAGATACCTAAAAGCTTGCTTCTACAGCAGCAGCTTTAGGGGAGAGACCATTGGGTGCCTATGTGATAAGTAAAAAAAAATAATATAAAATAAAATTCCACCCCAGGTGACAGTTGCTTGCCACTACATCTGGCAGTGAAACTGAGGACTAGGGGGTTCCTTCCAATACCAACAAAATACATGGAGTTTCTGCATTGCCTTCATCTCTATACAACAAATCTCAATAAATACATTTATTGAATTTTGTCCTCCTGAACCTTTAATAGAATTCAATACTATGCCAAGACTTAATGCAGTGATTTAACATGAGGGCTAAAAGAAAAGAAGAGTAACTTGCTCTTACAATGTGCACAGTGTACCCCAATGGAAATTAAAGAACATATCATTAATTTGGAGAATTCCACCAATGATCAAGTCCCCATCACTAAAGTAGTTCATCCTGTTGCTTTTACTCAGTTGGCACCCAGAGCTGGGACTGGGCATTTCAGCTGCAGAAGGAAGCACCTGGAACATCAGAACCACAAAGAGAACCTTAAATCTGGCAGGAAACAGAACCTTCATTGATCCACAGAACAGAGCAAAGAGATGGTCCAGGTTCCTGAGCTGATGAGGGCAGAGAGGAGACATCCGTGTGCCAGTAACAGAGCAGCCAAACTGTATATATCTAGCAATATTTCCTTATTTATATCTACCATGAACGTCAGTCTATGAGCAGTTGCACCCACTGACTTATTTTGGCAGCACAGTTATAGAGTTTCCTAAATCAGCAATAATAGCCTGTGTCCCAATACAGCAGCAACCTTGGGAATTATGGATGTTTGCTGACAACATCTCTCCTCTTTGCTTTCATGGAGCTGAAATTGAAAGCTTAGGTTTTTAGACTTTTTAGGAATTGGCCAGGGCCTCCCACGAGCTTAAAACATGGTCTCAGATATGTGATGATTTTCTGTATCAGCTGTAGTTAATAGAACATGTAGAACATTACAGTCCAGAAGGGCTCCACCATCATATTTAGCCTAAGTGGAGCTGATTTTGAGATTACATTTGTGAAAATTGTGGGTATAAATCATGACCTTTGAGAAAAAAATTGGAATCTAAATATTTTGACACATTTTAGTCATCTATAGTGATGGGCGAGTCTGGGGTGTTTCGCTTTGCCAAATTTGCCAAAATGGTGAAAAAAAAATCACAAAACACCGCCGGCGTCTTGTTTTGGACGGGGCACACCTTCACACATTCTCACACCTTTGCACACCTTTCACTAATTTATTCACCGGCGGTGAATCACGCTAATTCGCCCCAGGTGAGTAGATTCACCCATCACTATATCTAAATAATGCTAAATAAGGGTAAACTGTATGAAGCACACCATCAGTCAAGGATTTCAGGGTTGGCAAACATGCACTTGGAATAGTGATATATATATATAGTGATATAATAGTAATATGAATTTCAGCAGATACCCCTTTTAAAGTCATACCTTTTTGCTGGGAAATAGTTCCATACATACATTTCTGTTCCAAATATCCACATACAGATGTGATCAGTACAACTAAAAAGAATTCTCAGCAGGTGCCTAGAAGGAAGAAGGGCCTGATTTGTGGTAAGGCCAAGATTTTAGGGAAGGCATGTCGCCCAGCCAAACCATCATCCAATGTACTGAGGACTGCACACATGGCACGTTTCCTACAGTTAGTTACTTACTACACATACAAAGTCATCAGTGCTGATAGGGACAGGGCAAGTGAGTGCTTGTGCGCAATGGGTGGAGGGGGGCGGAGCAGACAGAATGTGGCCAGCCTAGGGGGCGCTATAAATAGAAATCCGGCCCTGGAAGGAAGTAGTTTATTTCTATCCTGGAAAATGTTTAGACTCTTGCCCTATCAACTTGGGATAGAATATGTAATATTACAATATTGAATTGTAATATTAAGGATTCCGGTGATCCTCCAAGCACAGCCAGATGTATGGACCCATAGGAACATGGCTCTATAGTTTAATTCCCTACCAGTATTAAATTTTCTTGTTACTGGGTTAAACCCATGTAACCATTTGTACTACATACCCAGTTCATTGGCCTTCAGGTTTATGACCATATCCTGCATCACTGTAACATAGTGTTTGGCTGGGGCAGGTCCTTCTTCTTTGGCTGCAGCAGTTGATCTGGCGGATGTTCCATTGAGCCTGGAGTCAACAAGGCCCTAGAAGTGTTAGGCCCTAAAGGGACAATCCTTTTAGAGAAGTTGGGGGACAGGGACCCTGGGAATGAGGCAAAGTCAGAGGCTATTTAAAGGCAAGCTAGATGATCAAAGAATAAGAATAGAATCACAATGTCCCTATTGTAGCTATTGCCACTCGCTATTACCGATAACTATCACCACTCACTATTAATACTCACTCCTTGGTAGAACTTTGCCCATGCTAACTGTCCTCTCCTGACTCATTCCTTTTGGGATTAAAGTTAATGTTTGAGGAAGAAAGGGAATTTATTCAGGGATACTCTAAGGAAGTAATACAAAAAGCTACACAGAAATCAGAAACTTTGAACAGAGAAGGTTAAAGGACCAGTAACATCAAAAAATTAAATTGTTGTAATGTAATAAAAATATAGTGCAGTGTTGCCCTGCACTGGTAAAACTGCAGTGTTTGCTTCAGAAACACTACTATTGTTTATATAAATAAGCTGCTGTGTAGCCATGGGGGCAACTAGTCCTAGCAGATAAGCTCTGTAGAACATAATGTTATCTGTTATCCATTACTTCTCCTGTGCCGTTTTTCAATTTCCGCCATTGCTACTCAGCAGCTTGTTTATATGAACTATAGTAGTGTTTCTAAAGCAAACAGATCCGTTTTAACAGCGCTGGGCAACACTATATGATATTTTCTTTAGTTTAAAACACTTTCATTTTTTGGTGTTACTGTCCCTTTAACTGAAAATAAAGAAAGTAGGAAATGACTTTTATCTCATTTGCTACAACTTATAATCAATTTTCTAAATAAATTAGAAAGATTATACAGAGACATTGGGAAATTCTTCAAGATGTTCTACTGAAGACTATTATGCCCCACAAAAAACTTCAGCTTTTGTTTTAATAATAAAGCAGCCAATACTGACACACAATTATATTCATACAGAGAGAACACGTAAACAGGAGAAGGAAATAGACAAAAGTTTTTACTCACGTGGGATGTTTTTATGGAGGAAAAAAATGGTACATTTATTACTTAGGTAACAATTGTAAAATATGCAATTAAACAATGCATTGATGTGCCATGAAATATATAATATACTGCCGAGGATTAATGGTCTGTTTTAAAACAAACAGACCGTTAAAAGATAGAATAAAGGGATGTATAGCTATTATCAAAAGGGTTTTGAAAAAGACATTAAAGCACATCATGATAAGGACATATAAGATATTTTGATGCATATTATCAGGCTAGAATACCTATAGGGTTACAGGAGCGGGGGTTCATTGCACAGTAGAGTGAAAAAGGGCAAGGAAAGGCAAAGAAATAAAATCCCATTTTTACTTTCTTTAATGAAAAAGAAATCTATCTCCAATAAACTTTAATTAAAAAATGTGTACCATTTTTATAAGAAACCTGATTGTATGCAGCGAAATTCTCCCTTCATTTAGTGCTGTGGATAGGAATTGTCAGACGGTCCCTAACTTCTGGCAGGGAAACAATCATACTTATGAACAGCAGGGGGAGCCCCTGCCTTACTTACCAGCCATGCAGAACTCAAGCAGCTTTGTTTTTTGATCATTTAGGACGACCCCTAAGCTTAGCCCAGATCACACTGAGCATGTGCACAGTCTTGGTCTTGCAAAGATGTATAACAAAGTTACAAGTAGTGATGGGCGAATCTCCCGAGATTCGCTTCGCCGAATTTTTCGCGAATTTCTAGAGAAATTCGCGAAACGGCGAAAAATTCGCAAAACGAGTCGGGGGACGATTTTGTCGCGCGTCGCGTCAATTTTGTCGCGCGTCTGTCGCGCGCCGCGTCAACTTTGTCGTTTTCGGCGCGCGTCGCATCGTTTTCGGCGCGCATCACGTCGTTTTCATCGCGTCGCGTCAAAAACGACGCGCGACTGACGCGCGACTCGTTTTCAGCGAATTTTCGCCAAGCGAAATTTCGCTGGTGATTCGCGAATTTATTCGCCAGCGGCGAATTGCGGGAATTCGCCGCGAATTCGACCTAGGCGAATAAATTCGCCCATCACTAGTTACAAGATGTCAGCCCCCTGTGGCCAACTTTGAAAGCATAAATCATTTGTTTGATTAGGCTTGTGGTGCAGTAAGTTCATGTTTATGTTTAGTATACACAATACACCATTTCTACCCTTATTCTATTTTACACTTTCCTTGTCCTTTAATGTAGTCGGCTATTTTGTTCTACTTAGCATTCATGTGCCCTGGGAAATTTGAAGAAAGAAGAAGAAGGAAGCCGATTACTCTGTGATGCTCGCTGGATGAACCCCCAGAGAGGGGAGTAGGTGATGGGACTCCCAGGTATTATTACATTATGCCTGTTTCTTTAAGCAGGTACTTTATGTTAATATTATTAATATTATCATTATTATTATATATGGTCATTCTAAGATTTTTGTATTTATTATATTTTATGTATTTATATTCATTTTTAACTATTATCTCTCCCCCCCCCCTCCAAATACTCAGTTTGGAATGAGAAAGATTTCTAGAAATTTCAAGACTGGAAAGGTTAGAAAAGTTAACCTGCGGGAGACGAGGCACCTTTAAGAAAAGATGCAGGAAGAGGGAAAGAAATTGAAAATAGAAATAAAGAGATATTTAAAATCATGTTCTTATTTGTAGACATTTTCCATATGAATGCCCCCCACCAGGGTTCTCAGAAATTCTTAGCCTTAAATAACATACTTGTATAAGTAACCTTGGTCATAAGTCTTTAGAAATTTATTACAGCATTTCGGGATGAATATACAGAAAAAGAGGGTTGTGGGTGCACTCCTAAGGCCATATAAAAATATAATTAAGTACCCCCTGTCTAAATATTCCAATGAATTTGCAAGTGCATATATTTAAAAAGGAAAAACAGGGTTTTTTGTTACAAAGTTATGATCATAAAATTGATAAGCCACCATACCACGTCAAGGTAAACCCCACACGGGGGTCCCTAACTTGTTTACCTGTGGTTAAAATATAAAAAGTCAAATACCGGTCTGCTTAACAGCATTACTTGGAGTATAAATCTCCTAAAACTTGGTTTCAATCTGTGGGCTAGATGAATATACAGCCCAATAATCCAGCACTGGAGGATAAAATGGCAAATATCTCAACCACTACCATGCTACTCCCCTTACTGCTCAGGTATGTAGGGACAAATGCCACCCATACACTACAGAACACCAACATACTGAAAGTGATGTTTTTAGCTTCATTAAATCGGTCAGGGAAATCCTTGGCTAGAAATGCAACAATCAAACTCAGTAGGGCCAAGGGCCCCATATATCCAATTATAAATAAGAAAAAAAGTGAGACCCATTCAGCAAAAAAATTGTAGAGCCTCAAGAAATGAACTGTCTGAGCTGCCCACACAATTTCAGTTTAAGAACATACACTGACTAATATGATGGACAGTTGGGTTCCAGTATTGGTACAAATTCCCTCCTTAGGAATACAATTAGGTATCTATTTCCCTTGCTTCCATCCACAGGGAAATAGTTTAAAATCCAAAGGAAAGAGAAAGACATCATTAAGCTCAAAGGGTCTATTGCAATTGTGCCTTTATTCACCACAACATGTTTCAAGCTTTACAAGCTCTTTTTCAAGCGTGCACAAAAACCAAAATGTCCACTATTTTAGTACATTAAACCCTCCCTCCAGGTCTGTGATTACCCAAAATGCAATTGCCGGGAGGATTTAACAGCTGTGCCACATAGTTCATGACAGTTCACACATAAGTCCATCATAGTCCAGTCCATGACGTCCATTAGTGTTTTTCACCCTATAGTTCAACCAGAAATACAAACATTGAACATGTCATAAATAGAGACTAAATACCACTTGACCTCAGATCTCCACCAAGAGGCCTGCTGTAAAACATGTGCAGTCAATGCTCAAGTGTATTAAAAAATATCTAATAAATGCTGCCAAGATTACATTTACCATAATGTTCTAAGGTTTTCTTACTCTGTAGTAGAGTCCAATGTACGTAGTAGAAAGAGTGAACATGTTAGTTGCCTGATATACAAAAATCTTGAGATACTCCACTGATCATTCATTCTCTGTGGTTCTAATGAATTTAACCTCATAATCCACAGGGCTTCTTCATGTAATAGAAATGTCTTTTTATTCCCACCACTCTCCGGTGTCTGAATCATGTCCAACATAAGCCATTTTAATTGTAACTAGGTACGAGCGAATTTGTTTGCCAAGTTTCACCATGGAAATGATGACCATAGACTGGGAGAAAAAAATGTTGTGCATCAAAAAAAATTTGCAGTAATGTATTTTGCTAAATTTCACGAGCAAAAAAAAGTTTTTGGTGAAGCGAAACGAGTCAAATTTGCCCACCTCTAATTGTAACCTGTTATGTCTGTATAGGTGAAAATGGCAAAAGACTTGGGTATCAGTATTGTAATTTGGTTAATAATGTTTTATATTATCTTTGTGCTCCATGATCCTAGTCTTTACATGTCTGTCCGTCTGTCCTACGTGCACCTTTCCGCAAGGATATTTAAACATATATACAACCCCTGCAGTATCACTGCTCCCAGGCTTTGTGGCATTGAAGGAAATAATAACTGTTTTAGGCAACATAGAAGAAACAGAAATGGTAAACACAATCCCAAATGCTACTTCACGGAGGAAACAACATATCTGTGTTTGGCGCCCAATGAATAATAAAGTGCAGTGGAAACAAAACATGAGAGAGATGAGGAGGAGACAGCCGAGATATTGGTTGTTGGCTTTAACTATAAGAGTCTCACAATACTTTCTACAGATTCCCAGAATTACAAGTACAAGAAATACAAGTGATGGATCATATTACAGAGATTGAGGATAAAGTAGCCCCCAACTGGTCTTCTTCGGAAAGGTACATTTATATTCCTCAAGAGGCAGAGCTTTTTTCCAGGTTTTGACTTCTCATATTCAGAGTATTTCCTAATAAAAGAAAAAAATAAAAACATTTATTTTTGGGACACAACTCAGGACTGCCATCAGTCAAATTCATTAGACTAAAGAAAATTAGATAGATATTCAAAATGAGAGCGTTTACAAAATTATTGAATCGTATTTCAGGAATATGAAGATCAAGCTGAATATGAGAACCTTCTTTTACAAATTTTTGTCGTACACACCCCTTTCGTCTTACTCTTTGTCTCCATTGTGCAGTAATTGGAGAAGGGCAGGTGACACGTCCCTACAGTCAATCCCTAATTGAGAAATTATTCTCTAAAAAGCTAAACTGGAGCTGAGGAACCAAAGGAAATGGTTTTTTTCACCCTAGTCACATACTACTCACATAAATGAATTAATCACAGCCAGACTGGTGACTAAAATCCAAGGGGCTCTGTACCCATGAAAATGTTCAGAAAAAATCATACAGAAATAAATACAAATAAAGCAATTGGTCAGGAGAAGGGGCCGTGCATCCGTCTATGGTATTCAGTAAAATACTCAAGGTGCGTATCCTTTGATGGTCGCGGGAATTCGCCCCTGGCGAATAAATTCGCCCATCACTAGTTCACACTTGTCAAAAAAAATAAACAACCCCAAATCATGAAAAGATAGTATCTTTAAATTAGTATTTTTGTCTCAAGTCATGGGATTTTTTTTTTCCAAAATGCATCACTTAATAGTGCCTCTCCAACAGACTTTTGCACTGAAATCTGTTTTTTAAATGAGAAAACTGATTTTGTAGTAGATAATTTTGAAATCCAACATAGAACTAGACATATTGTTAGTTTCCCAGGTGCTCCCAGTCTTGTGACAACAGCACTCAATAGTAAAAGTCCATGTCCCACTGCAACTCCTTCAGTTACATTGAGTAGGATAAACAATAGCCTCTCACAAAGCAATTACGGTGCAGCACTGGCACTTTGTGAAATCACAGAATGGCTTGAGATGGGGCCTACACAACAATATTACAACTTAAAAATACACTTGTTGGGTTAGGAATGAGATGTTACCAGGAAGAGTGACTTATTTGGGATGTAAACAGTGTCATTTAGAAATAAAAACATCATATAAAAATTAGGACGGAATCCCTTTGAGATGTAACACAAACACTGGGGTATTCTTACTGACTGGGATTCAGAAATGAAGACAAATTTCAAAGGAGAGATACAGTAATCATCTGCTTGATGAGGTCTTTATGGGGAACCACACCAACATGCCTTGGAAATAAAGAGTGAAACGTTCCACCCTCAATCTAAATAACTACATTGCATAGAATGGGAGGTCTAGTTTGGACTTTTCTGAATATGGGGAAGATTATAGTACTGTAATAAGGAAAGAGAAACATAAAATATAACAAGTTGGACCCTATAAGTACTAGAGAGAAATGTAAGCCTGGAAAGTAATGTGCAAGGTTTGTTATATTTTAAGATATATTTCATCATACATTTTTAAGATATATTTTAACTATTTTCCTTTTCTTGACTGAGAGGGTTTGCATCCAAATCCTATTTTGGTTTTTCTATACTTAAATACAAAGGAACTAAATTTGATCTGTGATGTTACCTCTGAAAAGTGTAGGCCAAGAGAGATGTGCATTTATTGAAAAATAATTGATTTCCATCATATGTGGATTACATCTTCCATCCTTTTTGTTCTGTATATTTCCACTGAAGAATATGATAATGGCCTGGTGCGCCTCCATTGTCTTTAAAGTAAAGTCTCCAGAAAAAGTTCTGAATTTGACATACTGCATCAAAATAAAGATTTAAAATGGCATGTAGTATTTCTTTCAAAGAATAGTAATTTGAAATGTTTTATACTAATTCCAATGGAAGAATAATGTGAGTGAGTGAAAAAATGCTTGTTTCATGCCTAAATCTGAAAGTCTATTTCTATACTGTAGGGTCTAATGCACGGTGATCATCAATAAAATGGAGATGGATCCATTGGAATGCAAAGATTTCTACATCATAGGTCCTTGTTATCTGTATGTTTGGGTGCAATTCTTATTTTAAATATTTTTCGTCACAGTCGCAACTGGTCATTGGTATGGAGGAGAAAAAAGACTTTTACAAGTTATAATATCACATTGTTAACATTGTTAAGTTGGGTTGAAGACCAAAGTCCATCCAGGGTACCAAGGGCAACAAATGATAAAATCTTACACAAACTGGCTTTCAGGCAGTGGCATAACTACCAGGGCTGCAGGGGGTGCAATTGCACCAGGGCCCCCATCCCCTTGGGGCCCATCTGAGCCACGAAAATGGTTATGGCAGGCAGTTATGTAAGAGGAGATTATACATCACACAGGCCTTCAACACTCCAGCATACGATATATAGAGGTAAGGGCCCCATAGGGGCCCAGCAGGGGAGTAGTTATGCCACTGCTTTCAGGTTAGGACCCTTTAATTCATAACATGGTAACCGATATAAAAAAAAGCATCAGGTAATGGTCAACATGCTATATCAAATCTCCCCCTAACTGGCCTTCAGACTGGGCCCCCTTAGCTCATAACAAAGTTACAGATATGTAGAAACATTGGGGTGTCATCCTGCTATAGTTCCAGGGGTACCCAGGCAACAAATAAACACTCACCCCAAATCTCCCCCTAACTGACCTTCAGACTGGGCCCCCTTAGCTCATAACAAGGTTACAGATATATAGAAACATTGGGGTGTCACTATAGTTCCAGGGGTACCCAGGGTACAAATAAACACTCAGGTTGGTCCCTTTAGCTTATAATAAGTAGAGTAAAGATAAATAACATTTTAGAGAATTATTTAAGGGATTGCAAAGCACAATCACATCATACAGATCTTTGGATAACAGTCTAAGTTCTAAGTTCTGATTGGTCTTTCATGGAGCAACAAAATATTTTCATATATTGGATAATGTTTTGCATTTCCTTTTTCAGCTTTGAATTGTTTGGGATGAAAACTATTGAATGCAAAGCTGGATACAAATAAAGCAGTGCAAAACAAATTAAACTTTCGAGTGGATCATTATAAGACATCCAGAACAAGATAAAAAGGTTACCAAAAAAATTGCACAGAGACAGGAGATTAAGTACAAGAATATATCTTATAACAGACCAATGAGCGGCCATGTTGGGGGAAGAAAACCCTGAAAGATTGGTTTCTGTGTGTCTAACATGAATAAACAATTTACTGAGAAGATACAAAGAGGAAATAATTTCTATCATATAAGGTAAACAGTGTCCACAGAAAAATGAAGTCAATAAGAATGGTTGACTGAATCGAGAGGTGCCGGTGACAGTGACATTGGTGCCAGTGTTCTGTACGCAAGAAAACACTTCTCCACTCAAAGCGAACATAACTGCTGGAATAACTGAAAAACACACGGACCCCCATAGGATGTATCTTGTGATTACATGGCTCTTCGATTTAAGAAGAAGTATGAAAGGATGTTTCGAGAGTGTGATCATCACATAATAGAGGACACTAAGCCACATAGCCAACCAGCGACTGAAATAATCCAGCGAAAGCTCAAACATGTAAAAAATACAGTATGTGCCAGAGGTGGAAAATGGGATGAGTTTCAGGAAAGTCCAAATGATTTGAAAGAAAAAAAACCATAGTAAGAAAAATCTGGTCAAACACAATATGGTTAAGACCTTATCACAGAGCTTCAGTCTTCGTTCCCTTGACCAGTCAATGATGTTGACAAGTGTGATAAATGCATTGACTGCCAGTCCTGTCATGATTATAATCCCACAGAATATAGCCCAATACATGGTTTAATCTTCTTTCTTTCTCTGTATCTGCCCAATTCTCTGCTGGAAGCACTGAATGATCTGGTGGCATTTGTCCTTAAATGTACCTTTTGTATTGGGTATGGGTCCAAACTGCTTAACTGATGCAAATTAAGTAAAAAATACCTTTACTACGCAGCTATTACTCACGGAGATAAAAATAGAGAGTATCTGTTATGTAAAGTAGAGGTAAAATATCTACCGCATGTTGATAGTCATGCAAATAATGTATACTGTAATTATTAACACCTTACAACTCATTATTTGAAAGTTACAGGTGATAATATTAGCATTCCCTAAATGTACTTTTATCTGTTTAAATCAGTGCAATTTTAATATATTTGGGTAACAAATATTGTTACAGGGGTACCAAGGGCACAAATAAGCACTCACCCCAAATCTCCCCCTAACTGACCTTCAGACTGGGCCCCCTTAGCTCATGGTAGCTAAGTTTATTAACTATGATTCACCAATGCAAGTAATATATGAGTTTCGATGCCCCTTTGATTCCTACTAGAATCAGGCAACCTCATTACTTCAGGAAGCCTGTACTTTTTCTTAACCAGCTGCCTGATGATTTATTTTTTAAGATGCACTACTTGAGCCTTCCCACTATCCTCCTCTGCCCTACTGTGGGAGCCCCTCTCTGACCTGCCCACCTCCTCTTCTGTCCTGCAGGCCCCTCTCCTTGGCCTCCTCCTCATCTTCTCTCCTCCACCTCCTCAACTTCCTTCCAACTCCCTCTCCGTCCCCCGCCTGTGGCCACTGAAGTCTCACATACTGCTGGACCCAGTGACCCTTGCTCCCAAGGGGCAACTTGAAACTCGAATAAATTCTCCAAGTGGTGCCGCAAAAAACTCAATTAGAATTCAAAGCAATTTGAATAATATCTTTTCGATTGAATTCACCCAATTCTACCTTATTCATAAATATGATCATAGTTGAATTAAAAAAAAGAATATAAATTAGCTTTGTATAATTCAAAATTCACATGATAATAAATCTGTCCTTAAAACATTAATTGACATTTCATACATCATTTTGAACATTGCCTCTACTTCAGTGTATGAAGTGCAATGAGCAGTAAATCCTGGCACAAGGATACACAAAGGGGCTCATTTATACAACCACAGTCAAGTTTTGGATGTCGAGAATCTGAAAAAAATTGCTGAAAAAGAATTTTCCAGAATTTATTATGACAAATCTGTGACAATTCTGAATTCAAAAACAATCCAGGTAAAATCATGTAGAGGTCAAAGGCAGATTCCCTTCTACAACTGAAAGATCTTTCTTAGATTCATGGTTTTTGGGTATTTTTGATGGTGGCTTTTGTGCAAAAATAGAAAAAAGTTGCGGCTTTTGTGACTATTCCTGTTCATGCTTTGAGTTTTTTGAGTTTGCCGTGCACCAATTTGAAAAAGTCAAATGATTCAAATTGTCACACGAATAAATTTGATGCTTGATTTTGCAACTTTCTTGAGCTGAACTATTGGTAAATTACCCAAATTCATGAATGGAAGTTAGAATGGCTTTGTTTTATTTTAAAAAATCAGAAAAAGTTGAGTTTTGATAAATAACCCCCACAAAATACGAACAAAAAAGCGCTGAACAATTCACTAAAAAATCTGAATACTTCTAAAACCTCTAAGAATTAGAGTTAGAGAAAAAAAAATCCAAAAACCTCTAAAATTATGATTTCAAATAGTTCAACCCTTTTTTGACTTCTATAGCACCTCAACTCTATTTACTTGGCGAAGTTTGGCAATAGATGCTTTCATGGTTTTTTCACTTAATAAATATCAATTTTTTAGAGATTTTTAGCAATATGGGAAAACCTTAAATTTTTTGTGATTTGTTGGACAAAATTGATTGTTTGTATTTGGACCCCATAGTGTTTTTCTAATATAAATTAACATTTACTTTTGTCAGTATTTCTACTTCATTCAATGCCAATGGTTCTTTCCGATGAGGGTATAGAGACTGAGGAATACTATAAGGACCACTCGGGATTTGAACACTTGGTACTGGGGTTGCTGGACTTTAAGTGCACAGGCAGTGCAATTACCAAGTAAGCCACTAGAGGCTCTTGGGGCTGTCTTGTTCCTATTTTATTGTTCTGTATTCTGTTTCATTCCCAGTGTGTCTCCTCCTTGGTCTCCTCCCTTCTTGTTACCCTCATGTGTTTAGTATCCCCTAATTATTTGCCCTTTATAAACCACACCCTGAGCTTTGTCATTGTTTGTATTTTGTTTGTCCTGGATAACCTTTGTTCCTGTGAGCCCAAGTTCCAGAGTTCTTGTATTTTTGTTCCAGCTTTTCATTGCCAGCCTGGTAAAGACTTTATTTGATCCTTTCCAGTGTATTTCAGTCACTATTATTTTTCAGTCACTATTATACCTGCTTATTCACCATGTCAGCTTTAGTGATGGGCGAATTTATTCACCATGCACAAATTCGCAGCAAATTCCCGCGATTCGCTGCCGGCGAATACATTTGTGAAAATTCGCTGGCGAAAATGACACGACGCGCAAAAAAAAAAACACGTGCCGCAACTCGTTTTGCAAATTTTCCTCCAATTCGTGAATTTTTATGGAAATTTGCGCATTTTTCGTCAAAGCGAAACGAGATAGATTCGCCCATCACTAGTCAGCTTCCATGGTTTATGGCTTCACCCCTGGGCTTCCACCACACTCCCTACCCAGTGTGAGTATAACTACCATTATAGCGGCTTCCCACTGTGAATGTTACAAACACTCTGCAGGTCGATGATGCAATGTCAGATTTTAGGGAGGGACTCAGATGATTTCTTCAACAAGCTCAATATAAAGCGCTACGCAATATGTTGGCGCTATAGAAATACACGTTAATAATATTCACAGCTGTTGTGATCAAAAGACCTGCATATATACAGTATATACAGTATGAGGCAGATTTACTAAGACTCGAAGTGAAAATTTGAATTCAATTATTTGCCACCTTAAACCTGCTGAATTTTTAGCCTACGGGTGAGTAGTGGAAAATCTAATTTGAATCGAAAACTGTAATTTTTCATCAAAAATTAACCCCCCCAAAAAATTTGATGGTCGACTTTCAATTTTTTTTTTTCAATCGAAATTCAACCCTTAGTAAATCTGCCCCTAAGTGTGTATCATACATGGGTGCAAAAAATTTGATGGACTATTTTCTCTCATCACCTCAAATTAACTACAGTATATCCAGGTAATTTGGATCTCCAAACCATCTCTAAGTCTGCTAAAAATAATTAGAAATGAAATCAATTCAATAAAACAGTTTTGCCACCAATATGGATTCGTGTAGCTTAGTTGGGATCAAGTACAATGTATAGTTTTATTTAATACAGAAAAAGGATCCCAGACTTGTAGAATTAAACGTCTATTAATAGTATATTTTGAGCATAATTGTTTAACAAATTACCTGCCATTGTTTATGATAATATATAATAATGATATTATTAATATATAATAATTTCGTAGACTCTCTGCTGATGTAGGGTGACTTGTCATTGAGCCGTACATTTCATGGAGAGCCATTGTGTAAACCAGATATTCTGAAACCAAACGCTTCATAGGCTGCCAAAACTGTATCATTAAATGATTCATTCCCTGTGCATTTTGGAAATGAGGTGATTGTTATCACTGACGATGTTAGTGATGGGCGAATTTATTTGGCAGGCACAAATTCGTGGCTAATTCTCGCGATTCGCAAAACACCAGTGAAAATTCGGCTGCCGAAAATTCGCTGGCGTAAAAAAAAACGAGTTGCGTGCCGAAAATGGCGAAACGTGTTGCAATTGACGCGACATGCGTCTTAGTGAAACGGGATAGATTCGCCCATCACTAGACGATGTGCAATGAAATAATAGTTCCTAAACTTTTGTGAATAAAATGTCACCTTGATATTTCAATGGATTTAAGGAATAGAAAAACTGCTTAAAACTGGGTATCTCTCCTTGTTGGAAGGAATGTACCAAAGTACCATTGAAATAAACATAAACTGATAAATATTGGATTTCCACTAAACAGGAGACAAGGGAAGATTGCGTCACACTTGCCGTGATCTTCCTTTCCTTGGCGAACTCCATGTCAGTACTCATTGGGATAGCCCCTCCCCCATTCTCCCAAACCTTTAAAAAGCCAACCACACCCACTTATCGGTGTCTTTATAACAAGCTTCTCAAATTACCAGAAAAGGGAAGGCCGTCCTGACTTGGAGTTCTCCAAGGAAAGGAAGATCACGGTAAGTATGACACAATCTTCCCTTTTCCCTTGTCAAACTCCATGATGTAGGAAGCTCCAATTTTCCAAATGGGAGGGAATAGGCTTTAACAAGAATTTGTAATCAGGAGTGGAATAGCACTGACTAGATGGCCCATACAGCATGACATGCAGCTTGTTAGTAGTAAGTGTCAATGCAGAACCCACACCCTTTCTAGCTTTTAGAAGGCACTGCGGTCCCACCAACTAAGCATAAAAATACAGGTAGGGTTATCTCAGCCAAGCAGAGAATTGTATTTCTTCTTCCTTATTTTGTCTTAGATAGAATTTCTAGTCATTTATATATACATATACATGTACAGGTATGTATATATAAATACAAGATACAAATACAGGAGGTCCTCTCCACTCAACCCATTATAACAAAATGTCCGTATATTGCAATATATTTAAGCTGGACAACTACGTCAAAGTCATCCCATAATAAATAAATTGTTATCTACTGTGTATCCTGTGCTTGAATGGCTGCCCCCATGGCTACACAGCAGCTTGTTTATATAAACTATAGTAGTACTTATCTGTTATCTACTGTGTATCCTGTGCTTGAATGGCTGCCCCCATGGCTACACAGCAGCTTGTTTATATAAACTATAGTAGTACTTATCTGTTATCTACTGTGTATCCTGTGCTTGAATGGCTGCCCCCAAACACAGCAGTGAAGCACAACAGCACATTAGATTTTCACTACTTTAAAAGACTTTTACACTGGCAGGTAATGGGGAATAATGGAAGTGTCAAGGCCTTGTGGATCAGAGGAGGAGTTTAAGGACCAAGGAGGAAGCTGTAAGCAACACAGTCCAGAACAAGGAAATTGAAGGGATGAGCAAGTTTGTGATCGTATAAAGGCAATAGGTCAGTTCTGGCAGAAGATGTTCATAATCGATAGTTAAAGTCTGGGTTAAAATAAGAAATCAGTTCAGAAGCCGAAGAATCACATAATGAACATACAGAAGTACTATAGAAGAAGTAATTTTGGGCAAGGATCCTGAGGCTGTGATCTTTTTAAGTTTGAATTTATAGCCAAAAACAGATATGCTGCCGACACACATTGATGCCCTGACATGATAGTAATGCAGAGTGTGTGATCCCACATCTGGAACAAATGACTCAGAATGTAAAATGAATAGTAGAATAGATTGTAAGCTCTTTGTGGCAAGGAAAGACTGGTTCTAAGTGCACGGTGCCACAACTGAACATAACATTAAAGTGGACCTGTCACCCCAAAAAAAATATTCAAAATCATATTTTATCACATTAGTCAAGCAAAAGGAACACTAATTACTCTATATAAAATATTTTAATATTGTTTCCTTCAGTCTGGGAATCCATAATTATAACAAGCAGACAGGAGTCATTATATGGACACTGTTATTAAGACAAGTCTTGTATCATCTCAGAATCTTGTTTGTGCACCAGAATGGGGGACCTGATGTCTATCCCCATGTCCTACACAATTAAATGGAGAACTGGGGGAATGTGTGGGGAGCAGTGACATGTAGGGAGTGCTGAATGGAAAGTGAAAGTAATTGGCTGCCTAAGGCATAGAGGAGGGGCAGACAATATTTGATTGACAGCTGAGATTTTTAAATGAGCTTAAAACAGCTATGAATGCTTTAATAAAAATTTAAAATTGGTTTTCATGTTTAATTTGAAAAGGACTTTTATTATACAGATTTTTGTGTCTGGGTGACGGGTCCACTTTAAACTGATAAAAAGTGTTTTATTTAAAATATAAACTTAAGTATCCAATATGGGTCCAGATGTTCAACTTCCAACCCATGACTTACCTCTTCACCAATGTCAGTCAGTATTACTGAGGGTTTTCTCAGAATTTGAGCATTTTTGTTGGCCCAATCATTTTAGACTGAGCAGGTGTTGAAAGGCAGTTTATAAGACATCCCACATTTACTATGGGGCAGATTTACTAAATTCGATCGAATTGGATGATTCGAATTAAAATCTATTCAAATATTTGACTTTTCGACAGTCAAATACTTCACCTTTGAATTTTTATTCAACCTACCGAAGTGGTTTTAGTGAATTTAGATTGAATAAAAAAAATTCGATCGAATGGTTAAAATCGTTCGAATTGTTCGATCGCATTTTCACATTTCGATCGTTCAACCAATCAAATAGCGGTAAAATCCTTCAATCCTTCACAGCATCTTTTTTGTTGCGGCTGCTAATCCATCCATTGCTCCCCAGTACAGCTTTACAATGTTAAAAATCATGAATGAAATAAAGTCAAACAAATGTAAATATGGATCTGAAAACCTCAAAATCCTTGTTTACAGAATGTTTTGTGTGAGGAAAAAAAAGCAGAAACCTTTAAAATCACAAAGCGTTTGAAGACAAGGACACCTCCTATTGACTTTTATGAACTCAACAGCTTTTAGATTTTTTGTGATTTGTGTAATTCATTTAAGTTATGATTTTTCTGATTCAGCGAAACACAATAAAACCCCAACCTTTAGTAAATGGGCCCCACAGTAATCTAAATTCCAACACTGAGGGGCCAAGAGATAGGAACCAATAAGATTATTAGTAGGGTTTAACAGGTACAATTCTAAGGTATGTGTGGGAATTAGGGGCCGCATCTCGTTTTGGACACAGGCATCTGTTTTTGGACACCGGCGCAAGCACCCCCCCATCATTGTGTCCTAGTCAGGTGCCTCTTCTGCTTACCCCTAGTTCCAGCCCTGAAATTAAGTTTCAGCTCTATGAATTAAAAAAAGTCAGAAGTTCTAAGTAAAATCCATAAATCCCAAGGCTACTGCTTTATTGGGAAGAGCTGAACACAGGCTATTATGGTTGATTTAAGAAACTCTATAACTGTGCTGCTAAAATATGTCAGTGGGTGTAGCTGCTCATAGATTGCAGTTCAGGGAAGATATATAACTGAGGGAACGTTGGGAGAAATTTACACTTTGGCATCTCTATATTGGCGCAAAGATCTGCCCTCATCAACTCATGACCCTGCACCATCTCTTTGCTCAGTTCTGTGGATCAATGAAGGTTCTGTTTCCTGCCAGGTTCAAGGTTCTCTTTGTGGTTCTGATGTTCCAGATATTTCCTTCAGCAGCTGAAATGGTCAATCTCAGCTCTGGGTGCCAACTGAGCGGCAGCAGGAGGATGAACTACTTTAGTGATGGGGACTTCATCATTGGTGGAATTCTCCAGATACATGATCGGTTCATAAATTTATTTATTTTTAAAGATGAGACAGACTCAGAGTGTACACTGTAAGGGCAAGTTACTCTTGTTTTCTTTCTTTGTTTTTGCCTGTAGGATATGCAGTACCAAGTTATAGCCTGCATTTATCTAATTAACACATTCCTCCATACAAAAATACTAGGGCTTGGCACAAGAGCTAGGTGTATTTATGGGGACAAAACTGCACTTGCATCTCCAAACTCACTGCCAGTGTAACATGGACATAACTCCTTGGGCAGTTGGTAAGTACAGGACCTGAGGATACAAGGAGCAGGGAGAGCCCAGTATGAGTAGGGTGCTAGTAAAGAGAGTGTATGTGGGTGCTCACAGGCCTGATATGGACACATGTTGTACCTTCTTGAACACTGTTTATTTTCAATCTTTGTGCCTGTCCTGGTGCTGCATAACTTTGTGACTTATTTTGTAAGTTACAGGTACAGAAAATCAAGGTGCATTGTGAGAAAACTACAAGCTGCTTTGTGCTTGTTTATACACCATTTACTAATGGGCACTAGAAAAGATAGTTTCTTTCTAATAGCGGGAGATGCCAAATAGCTAGCCAAATAGGCATTCTCCATAGATTCTAAGAATCTAAAATGCTCAGAGCAGCAGTGGGGTAACTATCGTACAGCAACCCAGTCCCCCTTTCCCTGGCCCCCTCAGTCACAAGGTCTGCTCCACCTTGTAACTACTACACCTGAAGCTTGACATGAATTTTGGGCTTCACCTTGGAAAGGAGGCAGATGAGTTATAATTATTTATATATATTCTCAGAAATATCTGTATTTCAACTCATTAATGTTTTTCTACATAACAGTTTCTCATTCAGACACTATAAGCACCTACTGGTTTTCATTTATACAATTGGGGAGATCAATAAAGACCCGGAGCTTCTGCCTAATGTGACTTTGGGCTATCAGATCTATGACTCGTGTGGCTCAGGGACGAAATCTTTTGCAAGTGCTTTTGGAATCCTGTCTGGAACGGAACCCCCAATCCCAAATTACAGCTGCTGGAATATCAGAAAGTTTGTGGGGTTCATAGGAGACTCTTCTTCAGAATCGTCACTGGCAATTGCGTTGCTCTCAGGGATCTATAGGTTCCCTCAGGTCTGTGCTGAAAGTCTCTGTAGACTGCAAGTAAATTCAAGCCATTACTGATTTCTTTTTAGTTTTTTGTGTGGGTGTAAGTCGGGGTCACTGTCAAACAGATACTAATAGGGCAACCAGAGTACTGGACACACAAGACTTTATATTATGAATATACTGTTGATAATGTCAAATGATATATATGTGTTTTTATTAATTCACCTTGCTTTGGGCTCAGTAGAGCTTGGGCCCACTTTGGGTTCCAATAGTACTGTTGACGCTCATAATCTGTATTACAAATGGGCTGGAGCCATTCATCCCTACTTATATTATCTCCTAAAGATGGTACTGGGAAAGTTAAATGCATTAAATGAGTTTAGATGACTTTAGATAACACAGTTTCTTTTATGTTTAAATGATTTTTATTGTTTTTCCAAGCTAAACAAGCAGACATTTTGGCAAAAGATGAAGGCTGAACAGTGAAGTGTATTCAGTTATAATAGACTGAGCCATCCTGATTGTTCAAGAGATTAATACACAAGTTACACCAATCATATAACCAAACTACTAAACTAGCAAACCTTGAAATAACAAGATTCTAAAATTGTACACATGTAGTACAATGAATAAAAATAACCAATATGTAGACATCTTCATTGAACCTTTATGGATTATCTTATTATTGTAGCAAGTTCAAGGTACAGTATTCAGTCTGTTTGGACTGTTTGTCATTCCAATATTTAAAAAGGAATTACGATCTCAGCCAGGCAATTATAGGCCAGTAAGTTTGACATCTGTGGTGGGCAAATTATTTGACAGCTTGTTAAGGGATCACATTCAAAATGTTGTCCTAGTGAATGGCATAATGAGCAGCAATCAGCATGAATTTATGAAGGATAGGTCATGTCAGATTAATTTTATTGCTTTTCATGATGATGTAAGTAAGATGCTGAACAGTGGGGGAGCAGTATATGTAATCTATTTGGATTTTTAAAGGTGCTGTAGGCTAGATGCTGTAACCAAAATATGCAGCTGTTCTGGTCCCACTTTCACTTCCTTTATTTCGGGGACAGCCATGTAGCTGCTTACATATGCAACTGTCTCAATCTGTCACAATTTATTTACACTATTTACAAATTATTTATTTAATTATCTGTTATTGTTAAAAGAAGCTTTATTCAAAGCATTATGCATCTCAAGTATTATCTCTTTAATTTCCTTACAGTGTCCAGTCTCTCCTTAGTCCTTCAATATATGCACCCTCAGTGGGTTACACTTCCACAACAATTAATATATTCTGCATGTTGCTTCCTTTGATTCCAAATATAAGAAGCAATGGGGTATGTAAAACCATGTGTGAATGTGCCAATCAGTAATATGGTACCAAGTCAGGCTCCAGAAGAGGTCAAACAAGGAAGGGTCAGTTTAGGCAGCGATACAGCAAATTCAAGAACAGGCAAAGGTCAGAAACAGGAAGAATCACATCCAGGAACTATGGAACATAGACTTACATTGGACAATGAGTCAGTGAATGCAGTGTGTGTGCAGTGTAGGGCTTTTTATAGGCAGACTAAGGTCTTACAAAGATCTGCTGGGATCAGATTGACAACAGGTGAACCAAGACATGTCTACTTGCAATTACATGGAAAGCAATAGGAGTGAACCAGCACCTTAGCTGTCTCTAATTAGCTGTCTCCTCACAGGTACAGGCAAAATGCAGAAAGCCCAGAAACAACAGGTTCCCAGTTCAACTCCAGGCATGATATTACACTATGAGGTATGCATATGTAGGCTTTTTATACCCACTAGCTTACATTTCAAGGACATTATAGAGAAATATCAGGGGAGCTTTTTACCCATAAAGAGGATCACCAGAGGCCACCCCTTCAGACTAGAAGAAAAGGACTTTCATTTAAAGGAACAGAGTAGGTGGTTCTTCACAGTGAGGACAGTGAGGTTGTGGAATGCACTGCCGGGTGATGTTGTGATGCTGATTCTGTTAAGAGAGGGGCTTGGGCAAGCAGAATATCCAAGGCTATTCTCATACTAAAATCTACAATGTGTATAGATATTGGTGTATGTGTATATATATATATATATATATATATAGTGAATAAAGTACCCCCTCTTGTAAAATATAAGGATATTATAAGTTACCGAGGAGTTTCATGACCATATAAAAGTACGAGGCCGAAGGCCGAGTGTTATTATACAGGTCATGGAACTCCTAGGTAACTTCTAATATCCTCATATTTTGCAACTGGGGGTACTTTATTTATTATAATACACAAGTTTCAGGGAGTCATGTGACAGAAATGACATCAGAACTCACCGTTTATAACTGATGACATCAGAACTCACCGTTTATAAGGATATAATTTACAAGATATTTACGGCTTTTGTGTATTATATATATATATATATATTTTCAGTGGGAGTTTCATTTGGTGGGGTTGAACTATGTAACTGTATATAATGAAGGTGAATTTATAAATATTTGTAATTTTTGGTTTCTGCCATTCTTCCCTGAAGACAATATTTAGCTAATCCCACATCTGCTTGATTTTTAGCTTCCCTAGAAGACACTGAAATGTTTTTTTTTTCTATCTGCAGATCAGTTACAGCTCTGAAGATCCAATATTTAATAACAAACCAGAGTTTCCATTTGTCTACCGCATGATCCCCAATGAATTATCAGAAATTGATGCTATAATGAGCATGTTTAAGTATTTTGGCTGGAATTGGGTTGGACTTATTGTATCAGATGATGACTATGGTTACAGGGCAAGTAAAAGGCTGGAAAAAGTCATGAATAAAGATAGTCTCTGTTTGGCCTTCCTCATCAGACTAAAATATATCCACTTTATAGAAAACAACTATATAATTAAAGAAACAGTCTATAAAAGCACAGCTAAGGTCATCATGCTCTTTCTCAGTTCAAAGTATGTTGTTGAATACACTGCAGATTTAATTAATACTAAAAAAATATGGATTGCATCCTCGACTCTCCCCCATATAGCTGAAATACCAGATTATCCAGTATTTGAGACTTTAAATGGCACTTTGGTATTTTCCATCCAACAAGGAGAGATTCCAGGTTTTAAGCAGTTTTTCTATTCCTTAAATCTATTTAAATATCAACATGACATTTTATTCATAAAAATGTGGGAATTATTATTTCACTGCACCTTTTCAAACAAAACGTACATGTCATTTTTATACAAGTGCACAGGGAATGAATCCTTTGATGACGCAGATCTGGCCGCCTATGAAACATTTGATTACAGAATATCTTATCGGGTTTACACTGCAATTTACGCAATGGCTCACGCTCTCCATGAACTGATCGGCGCAATGAGAAGTCCCCCGAAATCAGCAGAGAGTCGACAAGTTTATTTTAAGCAATGGCAGGTATGCTTATGAACAGTTATGCTTAAAATATACATTTTGCAAATAGCTACTTAGTCATATATAGTTACATTACATTTGAAAAAAAAAACCAATATTCAAGTTCAGTCTTTCCAAATTATCTCCAGCACACATACAGTAAATATGGATTTATGGATATTGCGCTCATCAAAGTCATCAGTCAAATCCCTCTTAAAAGTATTAAGTCTGCCCCAACAACATCGCCAACAGGTTATTCCACAGCCTCATTACATTCTTTTCTATGAGAAAAATATCCCCCACATTTTTATCTATTTCTAAAATACCTTAATACACTTTTAAATAGTAATCATGTCCTCTCACGCACCTTATCTATTGATAAAACATTCCAAACTTGATCTTCCCTAATAGTTTCATTGTTTAATTCCTTTAACCAATTAAGTGTAAATCGCTAAGGGGGTTATTTATTAAAGTCTGAATGCCAAAAGCTAAAAAAAAATCCATTTTTTTTAACTATAAAATCCAAATTTTTAGTGGGCAAAAAATTTTGAATTCTTCAGAATTTATTAAACCCAGAGAGTGTTAAAAGTTTGAATAAATAAGTACTCCAACCTGCCAAATTCATAGAGATGTCAATGAGAGAAGTCCTAGAGATATCTTGATCTGTGCTGGGTTTGGTGCAATAATCCAAAAATGTTATGTATTTGGCAAAAATCCAAGAAAAAATCAGGGGTTTCAGGCGTCAAATCCAAAATATTGGTACAATTCAAATTTAGTTTTTCTCCTGCAATTATTATTTGGACTGCTTTACTGAAAAGTAGCAGAAATTCTCAGACTTTGATAAATAATCTACAAAATGTCTGCATCTTTTGGGTACCTAGTGCTTTCATACCTTGAGTCAATGCCATATTTTAGTTGAAACCTGATATATGTTGTCCAGAAAAACCTAAATCATTCTCAATTAAAGAGGTACCCAATGCATTTCCATTTAGTGTATAACTCGCATCTATTTTAGATTTACTTTACTTTCAACTAAGGTAGTGGAGTCAACTATATGCGTTAAAACTGGCACTCAATGAGTAGTCCTTAAGGCAGACATATTCTAGAGTACCTATCTTTTGTACATGAATACATTTCAAACAGATGTATATATGCCTGCCTTAAAGGAAAAGGAAAGCTACCGAGGCATTTTATTGCCAATAGATTAGCCGCAATTGTCAAGCTAGAATGCTATATTTCTTCTGTAGAATGCTTTTCCATACCAAAGTAAATGGCTCTAGACATGGTTTCTGATTGTTTAGAATAGCAGCTGCCATTTTAGCTTATTGTGACATCACTTCCTGCCTGAGTCTCTTCCCACTCACTCATAGCTCTGGGCTGAAAATACAGCAGGGAAGGGAGTGAGGAGCAAACTGAGCACGCAAAGAGTTTTAAGCTGAAGGCTGGAAGTCTGATAGAGAAGCCCATGTGACACAATAGAAGGAAAGAAATGCTGACTGAGTTTCTTTTGACAGAGGACTCAGAGCAGCATTACTTTAAGGGGTTTACTGGTGTATTTATATAGACCTTTCTAATAAAGTTTACTTAATTTTAACATTTCCTTCTCCTTTAAGGACTGTTCATTGAGTACCTGATCTCATCCATACAGTTGTTTTCATTAAATATAATTTGTTCATTTTCAGCCAGACACATCTCTCTGCAGAGGGGCAAAACCCAGTATGGAACTTATAATGGATCGTTTGTCAGCAAGTGTAGTGTGCAACTTCTTGTAAATGACCCTTATTATTCCATCTACTTTACTTCCACTTAGTAGTGGATAGGTACTGGGACAAGAAAAAGCAACAGATTTACTAAATTCACATGAAATTCACGTGAATATTTGAAATTCGATCGAATATGCATTAAATTTGAATTCAAATATTCGACTGTGCAAATTAGGCAAATTCGACCATCAAATATTCAAATTCAAATAATTAGAATATTCGAATAAGATTTTATTTGAATATTCTAAAATTCCATGGTCGAATACTTGCCCTTTCAATTTGAATTCGACCACCTACTTCGCCAGATTAAAGCTACCGAAATGGGGGTCCTTCCCTGAGGTCGAATATAAAAAGTTTGATCGAATTTTCTATATTCGATCGTTCGTTCCATCGATCGATCGAATTGCGGTAAAATCCTTCGAATTTGATAGTCGAATTTGAAGGCTTTTACTTCCCCACTATTCACTTGGTCAAATTTCGAATTTTTTTATATCCGAAATTCGACCAATACTAAATCTGCCCCTAAATGTTAGTATTGCCAAATCTGTGATGGTTTAGTTTTTCTTGGGGGTCTTAATTCTGTGCTTGTTATACGGTATTTTGTATATTGGTTTTATCCTCACTAATAAAATATTCTTACATTTTTCATACACTTTTGACAATTTGTGTTAAGTGTTTTAAGGTGTTTTTAGATATCATAAGGTATTTTGTATGTTTGCACTTTTTAAATTTGTAAGCACAAATAGTTTTTTCAAAAATAATAGTGAAACATGAGCAAGCCTATGTGTGCCCTTTAATGTACATATGTTTATTATATACTGTATTAATGATGTTGCTTTGCTTGTAATTTAGTGACCAGGTCTTTGTATAAAATCATGTAGCATTTTGCTTAACATTTTTTCCTTTATTTTTGCAATACATACAATAACATTTAAAATGTAATAAATTGTGATTTTCCAGGTTGCCAAGATTGTAAACAGTATTTTATTTGCAATTGCGAGATTTTGTACAATGTTTTATAAATGTTCCCTTGTGTGTTTTTGTTTAATTCATTTGCAGTTATTTGCTGGTTTTCCTTTCTCTTTTATTTGAATGACTTTGCGTGGCCTTTTGTAATATGGAGGTTTTGTTGTCATCCAATCAACCAATGCATAAGACTTTTTGTATGTTATGGTAGATATGTTATTTTGTCTATAATTTATTGCCACAAGTCACAAAGATTGTCATCTCCGATTACAAAGATGCTGAAAGCCATCAATAATGTCTTTATTTTCAGTCATAGGCTACAGTTACATAATACATAATACTGCAGATTCTTTCATTCTCTGCTTCTCTCTCACACTCTGGGGCAAATTCACTAAAGTGCAAAGTGTCTAACGCTAGCGCTAATTCGCCAGCGTGACATCAAATCGGAACTTCGCAAATTCACTAACATTGGCTCTGGCAAATTTTTTGGCAAAATTTAGCAACAAAATAATCATTGGAGTGATGGAAATGAAATACTACAGGAGTGGTACAAGGAAGAGGCACTTTGATATGAATTCTCCTTGGACCAGTGACATTCTTAATAGTCACGTGGGTATTTCTACCATTGGAGGACTCACATACACAAGACTCATTTCCAGCTGAGTTGAAGTACTTCATGGATTAAGCTACACATTTAGGTATTCATAACTACCATTTATGTGGCCACAGCAAGTTATATCCAGTGATATGCACTTATCCACAGTTGGGAGGTTACAAAAAGCATTTATCCACATCAGGAACTCTAAATGGTGCCCAGTTGGAATGTCCAATATTTGGGCTCCTTGTATATTTTACTCAGGTACTGTGAGTGAGGACCCCCATCCGCCTTGCAGTAAGGGCTAAGGTTTCTTTTACTCTTTTTGGACTTGCTAAATAAAATTTACTGGAACTATAATCACTTTGGGCCCATTTTTTGTTTGGTTGTGTTTAATTAAAGATTAGAAAAACCCAACTGACCCAATTAATGCTAATTAAAATTGATCACTAAATCATGCTCCTGTTGTACTATATGTATTTTTTTTTAAAATCTTTTTAAGCTAAATGCATTGATACGCCATGTGAAATTCAGAACAAATTCTGGGGATGAAATACACTTTGAAAACAATGAAGACCAACCAGCCCGTTATGATATTCTGAAATACTACTTTTTAAAAAGTGGAAATATAAAAAGTATACATAAGGTTGGAAGTTTTGATGCATCCAAGTCTGATGGGAATCAATTAATTTTCAATAACAGCACCAGTCTCTGGGAACCCTATTTTTCAGAGGTAACAACACAGACAAACCACAGTACGTACACTTTGAATTTTTAGTATGGGAAAGCCATGATTTGAGTTAGATGGAAACCTGTAAGTCAAAAAATCAAAAACTACTAAAACATATTGTTGTGGGGTGAATAAAGACTTTATTTCCATCCTGTTTACATTTCTCCCAACTGTTCTTTGGGGAGCCAGCTGCTGTTTGTATAATATTATATAAAAAGATTATATAATCTTTTTATACCTTTAAATCTTTATAATATTTTTCTATAATTGTGTCCAATATTTAGGACTACTTTAGCTAGAACTACCTTTCTGTTATGTGCCATGTAGTCTTCAGTATGACCAGTAACAAGATTTTTTTTCATTTAAACAATAAAAACTACATCCTCCAAATAATGCTCATGTCCCACTGTATGTTATGCTTTTACCTTGGATTTAGCTTAAAAATCACCAAAAATTTGCCTCCATGCTCTTCAATGCATTTTGAAAAAAGGTGATAGGGTGACAGTAGCTGTAGCTCTGTGCGCACCCCCAACAGTATTCCTCACATGATTTCCAGAAGTCCCTTCATGATCTAGTAAGTAGCTTCAGAAGGGCTGCTTCAGAGGATCATGGAATGGCTGGGGGAGAGCTACACATGTGTGACGGAAAGGCTGCATCTAAGGATTGCCGAGGAGAAGAAAAGGCTACGGTATGTGGAAGAAAAGAGGGAGAGAGGGAGGAATGCTGAGGAAACACTGAAGAAATGCGAAGAAAAGTCTGCAGTGTGTGTATGGAAAGGCTGCAGTATGTGAAGGTAAAGGCAGAGAGAGAGGAATGGAGTGGGGGAAGGCTTCAGTATGTGGAGGGGAAAGGCTGAGAGAGAAAGAGGAATGCTGAGGAAACACTTAAGAAAGGCTTTGTATACCTTTGCACAGGGAAAGGCTGTGAAAGGAGAATGCTTAGACTTTGACAGCTCAGAAGATGCTTACGAGTAACTAGTGGTTGCTAGGGGACGTCACTTCCAGGAAGTTGGAACAGAAAGAACAGAAAGGGGCTCACGGCGGCACGCAGGCAGGGGTGAAGATGCTTTTCTAGTGCTGCAACATGGCATGGCCCCTTGGACTCCATGAGAAAGCTGCGGTTTCCATTTTTTCTGTTTTCTTACTAGAAAGTAGGATGCAGCTGCAAATTGGGTTTTTTAATGTAAGTACATTGACTGGGTTCTCTAAAAGATATTACTGGTCCTTTAGTAAGTTTTCATTCATGATCTCCAGGTCTCGTTGGGTGACTCTACATGGATGTCCTTCTCCAGGAGACACTGATACACTGCTTAGAATATGTGAGAGACTCTTGGTTCCAACATTAGTGCAGGTAGGATGGCATCTGGTGTGTCAAGAGTAGGCACTTGTGCCTGCACATATACCAAATTCATGGACCTCAGTTACAAAGGTGGACTATTATTAATTTTTATTTTTGGACCCCAAACAGTAAGAACACCACAAGGTTTATGTCACAGCTTGTACTAATCTATACTGATAACATGAAGCACAAAGCATTGACAGTCCCTTTTTGTCAAGCATTTATTAGAGCAGTTGACAAATGGTTAGTTTCCAATGTTGTGCTTTAAATTCATGTCTCTCTTTCACCCCACAGTTTGTCTATTCTAATTGTAGTGCACCCTGTATACCAGGGTACAGAAAAGCTAAAACAGAAGGAAAACCAAGTTGCTGTTATACCTGTGTACAGTGTGCTGATGGGGAAATGTCTAACATAACAGGTATGTCTGATCTCAAATGCTATGTCTCTTCAAGTCTAGAAGAAGGTGGGATGATTACAGCTGCAAAAGAAATCAAAGCGAGAACTAGAAGATGGGAAACAATGTTTTTTCAAACGAAAACAATAAAAACACAGTGATAAAATGTTTAGTTATCTTTCCCCCTTAGGTAACTAAAGATCTAGATAGTGTTGCCCACACAGAGCTTCTTTTTATTTGAGGAGAGGGGAGCAAAGTATTTACAAACATTGGACTTCTTAGAGCAGGGATCCCCAAGCTTTTGTACCCGTGAGCAACATTCAGAAGTAAAAGGAGTTGGGGAGCAACACTAGCATGAAAAATTTTCTTGGGGTGCCAAATAAGTGCTGTGATTGGCCATTTGGTAGCCCCTATGTGGATTGTCAACCTACATTGAGGCTCTGTTTGGCAGTACACCTGTTTTTTATACAACCAAAACTTGCCTCCAAGCCTGGAATTAAAAAATAAGCACCTGCTTTAAGACAACTGGGAGCAACATCCAAGGGGTTGGAGAGCAACATGTTACTCGCGAGCTACTGGTTGGGGATCACTGTCTTAGAGTGACCAACTTGGGGCCAGAAGACTTCTTTAGTTTTACACTTTTCCATCACCCTTAGTTCTGTGGGGTCGGTTGTTCATCTTCATGAATTCCACTTTAAAACAAAATAACAGTGAGAAGAAGGAAGGACTTAATTATACTGTGCTTGTTATATTTCATTTAATTGACATTGTCAGACAGAGAGACTGGTGCCTACTACATATCACTGGCTTTGCAACAAATTTAAATCACAGCAGGTCAAAACCTATGAAGTAGTCCAACAACTCAGCTTTTTCCACATTTCTCTACGTGAAAATATAATCGTACATGGAACATAAATGTACAAAGAAAGCAACAAGTCACTGAGGCTCATTTATAAACACTTGGGCAGTATCCCATAGCAACCAATCAGCGATTAGCTATTTTAAGCCATCTGCAGGTTGAACACTGAATGCAACTATCTGATTGGTTTCCATGGGCTACTGCCCAGATGCAAGTTTGCACTATCTCCAATATGGCATTTAATGTGAAGCTTTACATGTACAACATCCAGATCCACACTACATCCCTAAATTCCTGACTCCATGATTCGTGCCTCCACAACTAGAAATGGAAACCAGGTAGCCAGTATCCAAGGTCCCATCAAGATGATGTACTAAATGGTGGCATTGTATGTGAAGTTCTTGCAAGGAAGTCCCTCATTTATTCTTTTGTATTTTGTAAACATTGCTTCTCTTGTCGAACTCCATGTCAGTACTAAGTAGTTAGCCCCTCCCCATGCTCCAATTAGAAGGACCCTCCCCAAACCTTTAAAAGGCCAACCACACCCACCTACTGGCATCTCTTTTGTCCATCTTTTTTTGTTGTTGCTCCCATTGGAAGCAAAATGTTCTTTTTAACCTCGGGAAAGAATGTCCATAAGGGGTTTTAGTGTATAGGACCTTTTGTTCCCCCAGCATATCACCTCATATCTTGGAATCTTCTGGGCTTCAGCTCCTGGATCAGGTAAGGCACTGGTGTGCTATGGTTGCTACTCCTTGTTTGCCTGTGTTTCAGTTGCCTTCCCTATTGCTGTAAGAACATTTGGTGGCAAGTGCTTGTCCCCCCCAACAATATGCCCTCTTGGCCGACCCAAAAGGCGTCCGGCGGCAATGGTGTATGTGACTCCTACACCCCATTTTATTTTTATGGATGGGTGAGGGAGGTGGCAGTTAGCTTAGGCTCAGTCAGTAATTTGGCATAATTAGTCAGAGGCCTTAACTGTCTCCTGTTATTTTTTGTTTTCTTTCTGTTTTAATGGAGGGCATGTGTCATGACCAGCTGCCTCCCTCAACTGACTTTCCTAGGGCCCTTACACATGGGTATCTATACCTGCGCTCCCCTGCATTGCGATTTCTTCCGTTCAGCCGCAGGGGAGCGCAGGAGTAAGTGCACTGAAATATTGTCAATGGGGCTGTACTCACACAGACACATGTAAGTGCCAAACACAGGTTGAGGCACAGCAGGGCAGATTTACTAAATTCACATGAATAATTAGAAGTTTCATGAAATTTTTATAAAATTTGAATCTTCGAATATGCAAATTAGATTAAATTTGACCATCGAATAATTCGAATATTCGAATAAAATTTTATTGGATTATTCGATGGTCAAATAATTTCCCCTTTAAGTTTTTATTCGACCACCTACTTCGCCAGAATCAAGCTACCGAACTGGGAATCATTAGTTTTAAATTCGATTGATCGATTAAATCGTTCGAAGCGATCGATTCGTATGATTGATCGAATTTTTTTAAATTCGATTGTTCGATCGATCGGATTGCAGTAAAATCCTTCGAATTCGATATTCGAATTCAAAGGATTTTACTTCCCTTTTATTCATATGGTCGATTTCAAAATTTTTTTAATTCGAAATTCGACCAATGATAAATCTGCCCCAGCATGTTACATTTTCCTGATTCATACATGCGTCTTTGTGAGTACAGCCCCTTCACAATGATTGAGTCCCTTTTGCAAATGAAAATACTGGGAATTACAGCGCAGTGCCTCCACCTAGGGAACACTGAGGAACACACCTCACGGGGATTCCACTAGGAATAATAAAACACACACAGTTTGCAGATTAAACAAATATGAACTTTATATAAAACAGTAATAAAGAACTTGGGCAATCTAATACACAATTCACTCCTACACTGGGGACACGTAGGGCACTACCTAAATCACTATTAGGTACCTTGACTTGTTTCTCAAACACATAGTTACATATAGTTGCTTAGTTACATTGGGTTGAAAGAAGACAAAGTCCATCAAGTTCAACCCCTCCAAATTAAAACCCAGCATATACACACACCCCTCCACTCTTTCACACAAACCATATATGCCCATATCTATACTAACTGTAGAGTTTAGTATGACAATAGCCTTTGTATTATGTCTGTCCTGTAAATCATCCCCCTCTTATAGTCATTAACAGAATCAGCATCACAACATCACCCGGCAGTGCATTCCACAACCTCACTGTCCTCACTGTGAAGAACCACCTACTCTGTTCCTTTAAATGAAAGTCCTTTTCTTCTAGTCTGAAGGGGTGGCCTCTGGTGATCCTCTTTATGGGTAATATTTGTCTATAATGTCCTCTAATGTATTTAGTGTAATACAGAGAAAACAAGCCCAACCTGGACAGTCTCCCAGTCTCATAATTGAAGTGTCCCAGTCTCATCCCTCTAACCAGTTTAGTTGCACTTAGTCTCTGCACTCTCTCCAGCTCATTTATATCCCTCCTAAGGACTGGAGTCCAAAACTGCACTGCATACTCCACATGAGCTCTTACTAGGGATCGAGGTACAATTATGTTTTCATCCCTTGAGTTTATGCCCTTTTTTATGCAGGACACAACTTTATTTGCTTTAGTAGCTACAGACACTGCCCACAATTAGACAACTTGTTATCTATAAAAACCCCAAGATCCTTCTCACTTAAGGAGTCACAGTAACACAGTCTTTTTTAATATCAAGGCCTCAATCCTCTGGAAGGGGTTAATAACCACACAGTTCAAATGCAATGTCCCTTCCCCAGAGCTCTCATACCCCAGGCAGCGCTACCATTTCCCAATAGCTGGACATTTTAACTATCTGTGGTCTGGATAGCCCAGATTAGCGTTACATTTTGGCGCCCAACGTGGGGCATGGTTTCACTAATACCAGACTGTGCTACTGTTGCTTAAAATTTTTGTGAAAAGCTGCCGGACTGAGTAGGAAAAAGAACTTGGAGGTTCATTCCCGAGTACCTGTGCTGGCCAGCGTCTGTGTCAACCAGCAAGTGCCCAAGATTTCTGCATCACCATTTTTTTGGTGCAAGAAGCACCTTGGAGCTTGGAGAGTACAGACACGCAGGAGAGGTGTAATAACGCTTGAGCAACTGCTTTATTTTGTCAAAATCGTTTGTGTAGTTTGGCACCCGATTAGTGTGAGGTATAGACACTAATATTTACTTAATTCAAGTAGTAACCCTACACTTAGTTTAAAAAGCAATATAAATATAACCGTTTATTTAAATTCTTTAAAAAAAGTTGACACATATATATAAATCACTTGCTACTCCCTGATTCAGACAGGAGTTCCTAAATAACAAAAAATTAATTCACAGAGTTTATTGAATCTCCCATTGATTATGTAAAGTGCTTGTGCTTAATCAATTAAAGTGCATTAGTGTAGCTCATCCGTCAATTAAGAAGTAAATTCATTGAAGAACAGCAATTAATTAAAATAATTAATTAATTAATAAAACCAAATCACTTGCTGATCTATAATTACGTCGATGGTTCCAATGTAACAAAAAATTTATATCTCAATTCAAATGATTAATTAAAGTGCTTGTGCTTTATCGATTGACGTGTGTCTGTATAACACCTTCAACAATTATAAATTAAAGAATGAATTCATTAGGAAAAATTATTAATTGTGATGATTAATTAATGAACTTCACTCAAACAAGAATTATCTGTGAGATAATCAATGAATTCCCTAACTTCATCAAATCAATTAGAGGAAAGTTTCTGTTCCCTTATTTAAAGTGCATTGATATAGACCCTGAATCAGTGGAACGGTTATAATCAAATGAAAAAATTAATAAACCAGCAACTCATGAAATTAAAGATTGGAAAATTAGGAAAAAAGAGAGATAGAAGTGGAGAAGTCCCAGTTCTGGGACCCCACATGGGGAGAAAAGCAGAAGACTGAGGACTGCGGTCTCAATTGTTTAACTGATCTGTGAGAGCTATCTAAAAAACCACAAACTCCTATTTATTGAGCATTTAGAATACAGGGCTGGCTGTTCCTCCATACCAGATATGTAACTGATTAGACAGCAGAGAATAGAAGCATGTAATGAGTGCTGATTCTTTCCTCTCTTGTAAGTCAATGCCCTCTTGAGTCACCAGAAGTATTGGAACCTGCCTCCTCATGGTTACTGTCACGGTCATCACCCCAAAACCAGAACCAATGCTAAGCACTCTGTTCTTGGCTCTTCTGGCTTTCACCTCGGGAGGAGCCCTCGAGTAATCGTAAGCCGCCAGGTCTTATTAATAGAGGTGCAAAGCGAAGGATTCTGGATGAGCAAAGGGGCACGACAGTAGAGCAAAGTCTTTTGGGCAGAAGGTCACAGTACAAGGCGTAGACAGAAAGCGTAATCAAATCAGGCCAGGTCAGTGCAGGCAGAGGGTCAAACCTGGAGATCATACGGGTATAGAATAGTCGATTACCAGGCAGGGTCAGGATTACAGAAGTCAGAATTGTCAAATACAGGCGGGGTAACAACAGGTATCAGAAGCTTACAGCACAAGACACTAGGCACCATGAACTCACAAGGAGAATAACCTATAACGGTCAATGAGAAAATCCTAAATGCCACCTTAAATACTTTTAAATTTCATGCCAGTGTGCGTGCACCTATAAATACAGAAGATGCGCACTGCGCATGCCCTTAGATTCTGGCATTAGGAGGAAGCAGAGTAGCAGCGTGGCGGGCGTCCCCACCTTACCACTAGACCACCAGGGTAAGTGTTTCTCACAGTTACATCTTTGTGTATTTCTATCTGTTCTATTGCCTCAGGCTATATTGTCTTGGACTATCTTCAAGAGGATCATAGTCTTGAGACTTTTGCAGTTATTGCAGGTTAGTGTATCTCCTTCATCTGCCAGACTTATTCTTTTCTTTTCCTTGGATGAATTGAGGAAGTTTTAAGTCATCTGTGCTGCAAGTTTGTCCAGCTTCCAACAAGATATGCGTATGTCTGTTTTGTCCTAGTGTGTCACATTGTTTCCTATACGACCCAGTATGGCTCTAGTCTGGTGGATTAGATGCCATTCTGACATTTACTGGAACATCCATATGGCCTCTCCTGTCCTAAGGTCAGCTTCATTGATGGAGTTCATATACAGTTGATAGTTGATTTCCCACATACAAATATGTTCCTTACATGTGGGATGAAAACAGACGAGTTTCATGGGTGATTCTAAGCATCTCTCCAGGGGTTACAGCCTGCCTCCATGTTCATGTGATTACCCTTTAGCTTCATTGGGGTTATTTTTGGATCTGGAATCCTTAGGGGTATCCTTTACCTCTCACAAGACTATGTACAGTCAACCAACAAGGGTTCTATTCCTTAAGTACATGATGCACCTGCCAATTTGGTGAATTTTCACAAAAAAATTGTGATTTGTTCTTTAGTTAAGCTGCCCCAGAGACTGAGCTGAAAGGACTATATTACAAGGGTCGTACATATAGTGTGAGTATAATTATCATGAGATAAATCAACACCAACTTGATCCATATAGAATAAAGAAATTATCAGAGAGTAATAAATATGCAAAATGCATCTTCAAACCTGTTTGATGGCCTTGACTGTATTCAAATTCATCTGGCACCTGGCTGATAAGAATGCCAAGTTGCACCCCAAATAACATGCCTAAATTTTATTTTTTCCTTTTACTACAGATGCTCAAAATTGCATGAAATGCTCTAAATATGAAAAGTCAAATTCTGGAAGAAGCGGCTGCATCCCAAGGAATATAAATTACCTTTCCTATGAAGACCAACTGGGCACTACTTTATCCTTCATCTCCATAATATTATCCATCATTTGTACTGTAATCCTGGGAATTTTTAGAAAGTACTGTCAGACTCCCATAGTGAGAGCCAACAACCAATATCTCAGCTGTCTCCTCCTTGTCTCTCTCATGTTGTGTTTCCTTTCCTCTTTATTATTTATTGGGCGCCCAACACATATATGTTGTATCCTCCAACAAGTGATTTTTGGGATTGTGTTTACTATTTCTCTTTCATCTTTGTTGGCTAAAACTGTCATAGTTATTATTGCCTTCAATGCCACAAAACCTGGGAGCAAGCTAAAGAAGTATGTAGGAACCCAACTGTCCATCCTACTAATCATTGTATGTTCTTTAGGTGAGACTGTTATTTCTGCTGTGTGGTTGGCATCCAATCCCCCATTTGCAGAGGCTGATACCCTTTTTGATCCAGACTATATTTTTCTGTTCTGCAATGAAGGGTCTGGCATTTTTTTCTTCTGTATAATTGGTTATATGGGAACCTTGGCCCTACTGAGTTTCTTTGTTGCATTTCTAGCCAAGGACTTCCCTGACCGATTTAATGAGGCTAAAAACATCACTTTCAGTATGTTGGTGTTCTGTAGCGTGTGGGTGGCATTTGTCCCTGCATACCTGAGCAGTAAGGGGAGTAGAATGGTGGCAGTTGAGATATTTGCCATTTTATCTTCCAGTGCTGGATTGTTAGGCTGTATATTCATCCCCAAATGTTATATCATTTTTCTAAGGCCTGAATTGAACACAAAAGACCCCATTGTTAGAAAATTATAACATTATAAAGTAATAAAAATTTCCAAAAATCATAGAGTGGGAATAAAGTAGGGACAATCAATTTAATTAAATAATAGATTTGGCCTGGGCTACACATTCATCATCAGTTTTGTGAACTAAGAGTACCCAGTCTGAAGGCCAGTTAGGGGGAGATGTGGGGTTAGTGCTTATTTGTACCCTGGGTACCCCTGGAACTATAGCAGGGTGACACCCCAATGTTTCTATATATCTGTAACCTTGTTATGAGCTAAGGGGGCCCAGTCTGAAGGTCAGTTAGGGGGAGATTTGGGGTGAGTATTTATTTGTACCCTGGGTACCCCTGGAACTATAGTGACACCTGTTTCTATATATCTGTAACCTTGTTATGAGCTAAGGGGGCCCAGTCTGAAGGTCTGTGTGACTATTACAGTGTTTCTATCTTTCCATAACCATGTCTTGAGCTTAGAGGAGGATAATTGTCATAACAAAGCATTGACATAGAAATAACCTACAGACAGGTGGTAATAATAAAAAAAAAGTATGAAAAGCTCCCACTCTTTGGCAAAATCCAAATAGATCCCATATACTGCCCCCCCCCCCCACAGTCGAGCATCTTACTTACATCATCATAAAAAGCAATAAAATTTGTCTGCCATGACCTACCATTCATAAACTGCTCTGTAGCAAAAAATCCAATGGCACACAGGATTGATGCAAGCAAGATTGCCTTGCTTGTTTAATGCAGAGTGCAACATTTTGGGGTCATGCCCCTTTATCAAGCATGATGAAAGCCATGCTGATTACTGTTCATAATGCCATTCACTAGGACAAAATTTTTAATGTAATCCCTTAACAAGCCTTCAAATAATTTTCCCATCATAGATGTCAAATTTACTGGCCTATAATTGCCAAGCTGAGCATGCTTTTTTCCATTGTATAGGTACCATACTGGATGAAAGTGAATCTGAGAAAATCAGAAATAGAGCTGGTCTAAAACTGAACTAAGCTCTCTTAGAACCCGTGGGTGAATGCCGTCAAGCCCTGGAGCCTTGTTTACATGATCTTTTATTAAAGCTTTATGAATTATGTCCACTGACTAGATTGAGCTGAGCCATCAGGGCAGCTAGTGAAGTGATCCTCAGAACCCAGTTTTGAAAGGCTGTATTTTTTTTATTTCCCCGAACACAGTTAAAAGCAAGATATAGGAATTAATAAAATTATTAGAAGGGTTTAAGGTAGGGGCAGATGGGTAGATTTCGGGAGATTTAGTCCCTTGGTGATGAATTGCCTCTTCTGCGACAATCTCCCCAAACTGCCTTCTTCCTGCCTTCCTTGTGAGGCAACTTCAGGTGACTTCAGAAATCGAAGCGCCGTTAGTGCATTAGCGCAGGTGATTCTTCATTCACACAGACGGAAGTTCGGGGAGACTGTCTCCACGCAGAAGAGGCGATTAGTTGCCAGGAGACTAAGTCTCCCTAAATCTGACCGTCTGCCCCTACCCTTAACAGGTACAATTCTAAGGTATGTGTGGGAATGTGAGTGGGAATTCAAGTGGGATTCAAGCCTCTGACTCCATGCCATCTCCACTAAGCAGGTGAGCAGCTAGCAGGCCTGGTCATGATCTATTACCTGGCCTTTCATATCCCTTCCGAGCAGCCTTATTGGTTGGTTACAGTCAGACCATCAGGTCAGCCCTATATAATCCCTGCTCTCTTCACTTCCTTTGCCCCAGTATTGCCCTCAGTTACCTGAACTCTGAGTCACATCCCAGGCCCTTGTTTCCTAGCTCTGCTCTCTTCTGCTCCTAGTCCTGCTTCAGTTCTGTTCCCTGCTCTAGTCCTAATCTAGTAATGTATGTGACCCATTCTTACTTCTGTTCTTCTGTACCAGTCCTGTTCCAATTCTGTTGCTGGTTCTTTACCTGCTTTCTCTCCTGTTCCAGTCCTGGTCTCTACACCCACTTTGTCACATCACTAGTTCCTCACCCACACATTCCCACTCCTGCCAGTCCCTTTTTATTTGTCTTCTACACCCCAAATCTGCCTAGTAGTTTCCTTTCAAACCTTTTGTCTTCCCGTTGACACAATTTCAGTCCTCGCATGAAGGGATCACGCCTTCCTTTCCAAACTATATCTATTGTTACACACACAATAGGGTCTACAAGTGGTTGTGTTGCCAGAATAGAAATTAGCAAAGGTGCAACCTACATTAAAACTATTATTAAAACCTACTGGATGGGCCAACTGGTTATAACAAAGATCTTCAGCAGAGCTTTGTGTTGCTTGATGACTATTTTGTTGGATGAATTTAATACCTCAAATACTTCCACTGCCCAGTGCCCTAAGGTTCATGCAATGCACCCAATAAACCATTTTGGGGATTGACTGAATACTGAATCCTGCAAAAAGCATTTGGCAATACACTGAATGAAATTAGAAATCTAATTTGCATATTAAAATCTTGAAAAAATGTCATAATCTGTGACTAATATTTGTCACATGGATTTGTCCAGAGCTATTAAATTGCTTCTTTGCATATATAATGAAACATTAAAGCGATGGATTGTAAATGGTAAACTGGTGTAATATCCTACCTGGAGGTGAACCAGGGACCTGGTGTTCCTGTGCTTTCTGTTTTAATGTCTCTATGTGACAAATAAGGCCTATGGCTATGCTTGTAACTGCAAGTAAAGGTGGCTTGTTTCCCCTGTTGCTAATGTGGCCACAGGTGATCTGTGTAAGCCATTGGATGGCTATTAAAACCCCTACTCTGCTCTTATTCAATGCTTGGTATAGGTCTATGTTCCATAGTTTCTGGGTGTGTTAGTTCCTGTTACTGACCACTGCCTTACCTTGACCCTGTTCTGCTGCCCATACTGACCTCTGCCTGTTCTTCGATTATGCAATTGGATCTCGTTACTGTACAATAAATCTGTTTGGTCTGACCCTGGCCTGTAACCTGACTACACTTCTGCTTCCTGATTTGGTACCGTAATGTCCATTGGTATTGACCCAGCCCATCCCTTGACCACTGTCCTTTCTGTAAACTTAACGGCTCCCTCACCTGCCCAGAGCTTCTCCCTCGTTCCTTTCACATTAAGTCCTGGCAGCATCTGAGTAACAGAGGTCTCCTCCTGAAGCCAAAGGCAGAGAGGTCTCCTCCTGAAGCCAAAGGCAGAGAGGTCTCCTCCTGAAGCCAAAGGCAGCTGCTATAGGCAGGAGTGTGAGCCAAGACCAGTATGTTGGGGTTAGCGCTGGGTTTTAGGATACCATTAGGGATGAGCGAAGTTTATTGCTGTGTTCCCATAGACTTGAATGGCACTGCACATCAAAAAAAATGTGCATTACAAAATATTAGCCAGGCATCAAAAAAATTTTATGGGCATCGGCGAACTTTAGCCAGTGGTGCATTTTTGGTGAAGCGAAACTGGTCAAAATCATCCATCCCTAGATACCATACATTACAACCATTCCACTCTTCCTGATGGGCATTTCTCTTGTTGAGGCTTCTCTGTAGCAGCAACTTTTTTGTCTCCTTTATTCTTTTTTGTCCAAATGTGTGGACTTTTTTTATTATAGCAACTTTTTTGTCTCAGCAACAATTTTGTTGTTTTGCTGTGGTGGATTTTTGCCGCAGTTTCACAAAAATTTTTCGGTGCAAATCAATGCCTTTTGCTCATCACTATTCCTGATTATTGCCAGTGTCAGAGTTGACATTTCCCTTCTACCATAGAAGATAGAATTCTGATGTCATTATCTGGGACAAAGGGCTCAAAAGATGGTGATACCTTTACTCAGGTGCTTCAGCCTAAAGTCCAAAATCAGTGCAGTAGCCATGGGCAAAGGATTGTTAGATTTAAAATGATCTCTACATAAACCTGTAAGATAATGAAACATATTCTCAAATTATGGTTCTGCACCACTTAGGGTGGTCCAATGCAGTAGCTGGGACATCAGCCTGAAGCACAGTTAAGGTGGAAATTAGGAAGAGTTTCATCGCTTAGATAATTGTTCTCTGCTTAGTGGTTTGAAGTGGTTTTTAAAACTACTATTAAGATAGGCACCAAAAAAATCCAAAAACCATGAAGTTTTCTTGAACAAACAAAAAAAAAAACAATGAATGGTTTGATTGCTAAAACCCCGAACAAAAGGCTGATTTTTGCAATATAAGAAAGCAAACTTCCATTGACGTCTATATGACCTCAACAGCTTTAACTTGACATACTTTTGTATTTATAGATTTTATGGTCTTTAAATTTGGTCAATTACAAAAATTGTGGATTAAGTATCTGTCTGAAACAATTAGTTAATTTAAAAAATTAGACTCGGAAAAACGAATGTTTGACAAATGTTCAAAACACCAAAGGCACTTTTCAGTTGGGACTTGTTTAAACATCTGTTTACTGGTAAAAAAGGCCAAAACCAGAGCTTTAAGCAGAGGTGGGCCAAGCCAAACGTTCACCCTAGGCAACTGGCCGGCCACTTCGCCCCCCACTCCCGCACATGCGCAGTTATGCTGAGTGGAGGAGGGGTGCATGACATTACAAGCAGGGGGAGGCAGTGGGAGCAAAAAACTCTGCCCATCACCCCCCATCATTGTGTCTTAGACAGGTGCCTCTTCTGCCTTCCCAAGTTCCAACCCTGACTTTTTATTTTTGGCTCTATGAATTAAAAATGTCAGAGGTTCTAATTAAAATCCATAAATCCCAAGTCTGCTGCTTTATTTATTGGGAAGAGTTGAACACAGGCTATTATAGCTAATTTAAGAAACTAAAATATGTCAGTGGGTGTAGCTGCTCATACGTATCTTCATCCAACCTTCTAGCATTTTGTCATGACTAATTGTAATTGGTGATGTCCCTGGCAATTGTCATTTTGGTGAATTATCATGTTTCGCTCTTAAGTAAAAATGCCCCAGAGAGAGAGCTGAAAGGGCACATAGAACTGTAACTTCCATAAATGACAAGGGTTTTATATAACATGTGATTGCAATTTTCATAAAATAAATTAACACAAACTGGGCGCTACTTTATCCTTCATCTCCATAATATTATCCATCATTTGTGCTGTAATCCTGGTTATCTTTAGAAAGTATTGTGAGACTCCTATAGTTAAAGCCAACAACCAATATCTCAGCTGTCTCCTCCTCATCTCTCTCATGTTGTGTTTCCTTTCCTCTTTATTATTTCCTTTCCTCTTTATTATTTATTGGACGCCCAGCAGAGATATGTTGTCTCCTCCAACAAGTGATCTTTGGGATTGTGTTTACTGTTTCTATTTCATCTGTGTTGGCTAAAACTCTCACAGTTATTATTGCATTCAATGACACAAAGCCTGGGAGCAAGATGAAGAAGTATGTAGGAACCCAACTGTCCAGCCTACTAATCATTGTATGTTCTTTAGGTGAGACTGTTATTTCTGCTGTGTGGTTGGCATCCAATCCCCCATTTGCAGAGGCTGATACTCTTTATGATCCAGACTATATATTTCTATTCTGTAATGAAGGGTCTGGCATTTTGTTCTTCTGTATTATTGCTTATATGGGAACCTTGGCCCTACTGAGTTTCATTGTTGCATTTCTAGCCAAGGATTTCCCTGACCGATTTAATGAGGCTAAAAACATCACTTTCAGTATGTTGATGTTCTGTAGCGTGTGGGTGACATTTGTCCCTACATACCTGAGCAGTAAGGGGAGTAGAATGGTGTATCTCGAAATTCAAGTTCTGTTTTATCTATGCATTTTTTAGATTGCAGTGATGGGAACAGTGCATATCTCAAAATCCAAGAGATAGAGAGAATACTCTCCACCTGGTGAGGAGGGGATTTAAGATCAAAATTGTTGCATAGAGAAGCCTTTTGGATTTTCAAAGTGGACACACGGCAGCCAACGGGTTTTACAGATACCCTTTTTTGAGTATTTGAAATTTGACCATCTAATTTTTTTAGGGGGGCCGTTTCCGATCGAATATCGCGCTTTCAATTGAAAAACGGGCGTATTCAATTCAATGAAAATCATGTGAATTGTTCAGATCATTCGATTCGATCGAATAATTCGAATGATTTTCACCAAAATCCTTAGATTTCTCAGAACTTCGAAAAAATTTTTGAGCAAGTTCTGTGAGGTCCCCCAAAGGTTAAAATGGCAATTCGGCAGCTTTAAGCTGGTGAATACTCAAAGGATTTTTAAAGGGCCAGTACTGAAATTTGAAAATTAGAATTTTAACAATTCGGGCTATTCAATAGTCGAAGCAGCCCAAAATTTGAAATTTGAATTTTTTTCACTTCGACCCTATTTGACCCTTGGTAAATCAGCCCCAACTGTAACAGGAAGAAGTGTGGAGGCAAACGACACAACACTGTCTGTTAATTGGCTCATGTAACTTTGTAGTTTGTTTGGTATGTTTGTGTGCACCGTTGAATCATACAATCTCAGGAGGCCATCCTTATTTTTTAAAATGGCAATTTTCTATTTATGATTACCCAATGGCACATACTACTAAAAAAGTAAATTATTATGAAAATGGTTTATTTACATGAAGCAGGGTTTTATGCAATATCTTTTTATAGAGACCTACATTGTTCGGGGGGTATAATTTAATCTAATAAAACATAAACTTATAAAATGTATTTGCCTGTTAAAAATGAAATCTTATTTGATGAGATATATAGATATATGTTTTATGTGCTAAACAGCACCCACAGTGGTAAAAAATCTGAGTGAGGTTTGTCCTCATGTCATATCCTCTTTTAAGGTTTAAATATGTTTAACGGTTCACTTAGAAATTATGCCTATGATTAAATATCTCTAGATACGAAACGTTTTAGGACATCTGTTTTTTAACCTATGGAATAAAGATCAAGATTTTATCCAATCTGGTGTGTTGCAGGAGTGCATGCTCATTCTAAGATTTTCTTGCATCTGACCCCAAGTTACGGGATTGGGGCGCTGCACCCGGGCGACCTATTCTTATCAGTGAGTGTGAATAATGCTTATATTGTTCAATTTGATTTGCCGAGAATGCTGAACCCCTAAAAGATGGATCTAGGGTCAATTTTTACATCGGGTGAACTTCATTTTTTTTATAATAAGTTTTTGAGCTTTTACTGCTTGGACAGAGTCACAATTTAGTTTGTGTTATAAATTGCATTTATAACACCAACAAGTAGATTGGCGGCCTCTGTAGGTTGCAGTGAATAATCTGATTGTTGACCCCATGTCTGAAATATGGGTGACTAAACTGGACCAAGATCTGCTTGTTTGTCCACCTTGCCAAATGTGCAGATCTCGCATTGTATGGCATTGCATGGCCAGCAGTGGCATAACTATGGAGGAAGCCACCCCAAAACTGAGGTTCGGGGGTGACCTGCTTCCTATAAACAAGGAGCCTGATGGGTAGGTTTCCAGGTGACCCATGCCATATGTAAATTTGCAGGTAATCCAGGGCAAATTTTTTTTTTTTTTTGCCTTTGTGAATTGGAAAATTGGGGAGCAAACTGGGAAATTAAATTCAACACTAAATGGCAGCGTGTTGGGAGTTTCCTAAAACTGTGAAGAACCTGGGTTTTTTTTATAGATAGCAAGTTGTCTAATTCCAGGCAGTGCCATTCTGTAGCTACTAAAGCAAATAAAGTTCTGTCCTGCATAAAAAGGGCATTAAATCAAGGGATGAAAACATAATTGTGCCTCTTTATAGGTCCCTGGTAAGAGCTCATATGGAGTATGGGGGCAGTTTTGGGCTGCAGTCCTTAAGAGGGTTATACAGTAAATGAGATGGAGAGTGTGCAGAGACTATGTGCAACTAAACTTGGAAAAGGGATAGTAGATTTAAATAACAGAATTTATCAGCCGCCCCTTTTTTGCGAGGAGGCGGCTTTGGTATTAGAATCCTGTATCCCACTCCAGATTTTAGAAAAATGGCCCAAAGAAGAATTTACCATAGGAACAGGGGATAAGCGACCACAATAAGAAAATTTTTTTGGATGTAAACCATATACCTGTTCAATGAAAAATGGGGACTGATCAGTGGATGCATGAGAAGAATTATTATATGCAAATTCTGCCCATGGAAGCATGTCAGCCCACTGGGATTGATTATCAGACACATAACATCTCAAAAACTGTTCTAGAGACTTATTTACTTTTTCTGTCTGACCATTGGTCTGGGGATGATATGCAGAAGAGAGGTTAATACCCACCAATGAGCAAAAAGCCTACCGAAATTTTGAAACAAATTGTACTCCTCTGTCTGACCATGAAACCATGACATTTTAAAGACTTTGAAATAAACAACATTTTAGCAGAATGACGAGTTGGTAATGGAATAAAATGACTAATTTTTCTGAATCTATAAACCCCCACCGAAATCCCAGTGTTACCCTGAGAAGGTGGAAGATCTACAATAAAGTCCACTGAGATATGAGACCAGGGTCCATTGGGCATAGGTAACGGCCTCAACAGCCCCTGTGGCACACAGAACAACATTTTGCATGTCTTATTTGAATAAAGGCCACCAAACATTTCTAGACATTTTCTAACAAAGCAGAGGTCTTAGTAATACCTAGATGACCTCCTATCTTAGAGCTGTGAGTTTCAAGGAGGACCTTCTCCCTTAGATCTTTTACCTCTTTCTGAATAATGGAAACTCACTCAAACAATTCAACTGGATTTGATTAAAAATTTCTAGAGAGTGCATCTGCCTTAGTATTTTTAGAGCCAGGCATGTAAGTCAGAGAAAAATGAAATCTAGTAAAAAATAAAGCCCATCTGGCCTGTCTCCGATTCAAACGCTTTGTTAATTCAATACACAAAAGATTATGGTCAGTATGGACTGTGATAGTATGTTTAGCCCCCTCCAACAAGTGTCTCCATTTATTAAAGGCCCATTTAATAGCCAACAATTCTCTATTGCCAATAGCATAATTGGTTTCAGCAGATGAGAATCTCCTGGAAAAAAAAGTGCATGGAGGAACCTTATTAGTTATTAGATGCCTTTAGGAAAGAACTGGCCCCGTGTATGTAGTGAAAGAGATTTAATACTGCCTTCACTTTCCCGGGATCCTTCTCCAACCCCTTACCAGAAATGAAGAACCACAAAAATTGTACCGAAGGGACCTCAAAGATACATTTCTCTAGTTTGGCAAACAAATTGTTTTCCGTGTAGGACCTCACGCACATGTCGATGATGGTCACCCACATCAATGTCATTGAGATAAAATATTACATATAGACCAAGTAAATCCTGAAAAATATCATTAACAAATTCCTGAAAAACTACAGGGTGTTTGCAAAGGCCAAACAGCATAACTAAATATTCATAATGGCCATCCCTGGTATTAAAGGCTGTTTTCCACTCATCCCCTTCCATAATACAAATGAGGTTATACGCACCTCTAAGATCAAGTTTAGTGTAGATTGTCGCATTTTTAACTTGATCAAGCGGAAGGGGATAGTCATTTTATTAAGGCCACGATAGTCAATATAGGGGTGAAGAACTCCTTTTTTTTTACCCACAAAAAAAGAAACCAGCCCCTTAATATAAATTTTAATGAAAAATTTCCTTAATATAATCTTTCATGGTCTGTGCTTCAGGCAAGGATAAAGGATATGTTCTCCCTCTAGGAGGAGTAGACGAAATTTACGGCTGAAGAAGCATGATCCGGTCATCGTATAGAATTGCAATGAGATTAAAAAATGTTTCAAGGGAAAAACGGGCATAATCAGAGTGGGGTAACCTTAGTGTCCCTATTTGCGGGTCACTTTGTAGTAAGGTCATAATGAACCTCACCAGAGGAGAAGGAGTGCGGGAAAAAATTGAGATACAGTTTAAACGCCTCCTGAAAAGTAAAGAATTTACTCCTGTCCCAGCTAAATTTGCAAGTGAAGGATATTTTTTTAAACCTATTCGGATTGTTTTGACTTCAATACGGTTTAATTATATCTTAGTGGTGATCAAGTACAAGGTACCATTTCATTATTACAGAGAAAAAGGAAATCATTTTTAAACTTTTAATTATTTGATGAAAACAGAGTTTGTGGGAAAATGGCATTCTAGTAATTCAGAGATTTCTGGATAAAGAGGTTCCGGGAAGCAGATGCCATACATGCATTGCCTTCTTGTGACTGACATATTTCTCTGATAATGTGGTGTCTCCTGTGCTTATCAGTATAAGTGTCTTGGATATAAACTGTACACTTTTTTTTTACAAAAGCTTGTACCATTTCCTGAGAACTGTGGGGGTGCAGTTTGTCCCAAATACATTCTGTGTACAGAAATATCCCTATTAAACAGAATGAATGTCTCTCAGGGTATATAAATATTTGTGACATATACACAGATAAAAAAAATACCTATTTTCATTAAAGAATGAGAAAGAAACTGGTTTGTGCACCAAAAGATATAATTATATTACAGGCAATTCTGTATAAAGTTACTTACAGAATGAATTATGTAAACAAAACTTGGACAGAATGTACAATGGTGTAACTAGTTAGTTAGCAGAGTTAATTTCTTATGCTTTGCACAGAACCCCTGGATGTAGGAGACTTTAAAAATCCAAAGCAGATGATTGCATGTTGTAAAAAGAATGGAAAAAATATATTCCAGTTTGTTGAGATATTATTTATACTTTTCTAACAATATTGTCTTTTTTATTCATATCAGGTTTTAGAAAAATCATATAGCACTTGGGGATGAATATACAGCCCAATAATCCAGCACTGGAAGATAAAATGGCAAATATCTCAACATCCACCATTCTACTCCCCTTACTGCTCAGGTATGCAAGGACAAATGCCACCCACACGCTACAGAACACCAACATACTGAAAGTGATGTTTTTAGCCTCATTAAATCGGTCAGGGAAATCCTTGGCTAGAAATGCAGCAATGAAACTTAGTAGGGCCAACGTTCCTATATATCCAATTATACAGAAGAAGAAAGTGACAGACCCTTCATTGCATTGGAGAATTATATAGTCAGGATCAGAAAGAGTATCAGCCTCTTGAAATGGGGCATTGGAGGCCATCCACATAATGGAGATTATAATTTCAATCAATGAACATACAGTGACTAATATAATGGGTGGTTGGGTTCCTACATACTTCTTCATCTTGCTCCCAGGCTTTGTGGCATTGAAGGCAATAATAACTGTGAGAGTTTTAGCCAACAGAGATGAAACAGAAATAGTAAATACAATCCCAAATGTTACTTGTCGGAGGAGACAACATATCTGTGTTGGGCGTCCAATGAATAATAAAGTGCAGAGGAAACACAACATGAGAGAGATGAGGAGGAGACAGCTGAGATTTCGGTTGTTGGCCTTAACTATGGGAGTGTTGCAATACTTTATAAAGATTCCCTGAATTACAGAACATATAATAGAACATATAACAGAAATGGAGGCCAAAGTAGCACCCAACATGTCTTCATAGGAAAGAAAGTGTAAATTCCTTGGGATGCAGCCATTCTTCTCTTTGTTAGACTTTTCATTTTCTGGGCACCTTATACAGTTCTGTGCATCTATAAACAATACAGGAATATAGAAAAGAGGGTTGCAATTCTTGAGAAATTGATATATAGATATATAAGAACAGAGTAGGGATGTACTAAATCCATATTTTTGGGAACCATCTGAATCCTTCACACATGTTAGCAAATCCCGAATTGAATCCAAACCCCAATTTAAATAGTTGTGTCCTGAATCCGGAAAATAAGGACTCTGATTCATATGTTTTGGTTCATCCCTAGTAGAGATGTACATGAATTCCTATGTTTGCTGGCTATGGTGGGAAATCTTTTACCAGAGGTGAAATTTTGACCTTCTCTATATAGGGGTATATTGATGTAAGTAACCCTTGGATAAATATGTCTTTAAAAATCCCAAACAAATTAGGGCAGCAGAATTTTACCTCTGATTGACAGTGGCATTTTCTAGCTTACTGCTCCATACTGTCAAAATGGAACATAACAGGGAGCACATGTATGTGGCATTGAATCATGACTTACCTGTTGTGTTAGATATTTGCCCTTCTACACATGGCAGACATTTATAACAGCAGGGCAGTTTTCCATCTATTTTTGATTTCCTGGATCCTGGCATACAGGGCTCATTGCACTGGGATTTGGGACACTGTGGAGAAAACTATTACCATGTAACTTCCTTTTCAGCAAGAATAATTATTGCAAGTATTGTAATTAACGCATGTTTTCAGTGTCTTTCTTTTCAATTATTAGAAACATATTGGCTGAAGAACAAAGCAAAATCAAATAATCCTAACAATCATAAATTGACACATAATTGTATATTTCGGGGAATTTTTTCTCACTGAAAGCACAATGCTGCACCCTATGATGGGGAAAGTAGTGGTGAGCTGGAATTTTTCACCAGGTTTCAACACAAAATGAGGCCCATAGACTCTAATGTGTGAAAAAATGTGTCACTCGTCAAAAATATGTTTCACGTAAAAAATATGTTGCCATCCATAGACTTCAAAGTAAAGGTGAAGCAAAACAGGTCAGATTTGCCCATCACTACTTGAGAGGTATTGCATAGATTAACATAATCAGGAGGGGTTTAGACTAAGCCTAAAATGAAAGCTTGGGACATGACTGTTGACTGTCTGCTCCTTCAGTACAGACACTGTACATTTCCTCAACTGGCATAACTAGATCTTACTGGGCCCCAGAACAAATAATTTTTCAGGCCCCCAAAATGTCTTGAGGTTGACCTGGTTTACCAATATTTATTGAAATAGTATATGAATTAGGGCTTCATTGGACCTCTATACCTCCTGGGCCCCTCTGCAGCCACAGGATCTGCTTCCTCTGTAGTTACACCCCTGCCTCAAAATCAACACAACTAATGTATAAACACAGGATTGGGTGATTCCCCAAACCTATGTGCAGCAGTTCCCAGCTTCTACTCTCTCTATTTATTAAGACCTCTTCAGTTGGAGAGCATTTGCTGGGGTGACTAATTTCTGAATGATTCATTTACAAGTGATCTAGAAGACTAATTTCAATCTTAGAAGACATTGATTGTTGATTAACCTGCTGAAGTGATACTTCATTAAGGAATGCATTAATGAATGTTTTTTCTCTGTTTGCATGCATGGTGCTCCCTAAGGTATTTAATTCCTTTAACCATCCTATTGTCTGTCAGTATGCTCTTTGCATATCTTCTTCCCTGCTCCCATCCACATACTCTAGTTTTTATACACTTACAACTACTTGCAACACCTTTGTCCTTCAGTTACCAACAAGACTCGCGTGTGTAGTCCCTTCAAATCCTCTTCCTACACCTTCTCCCTCTTTTACCTACTTTTACTGGCTGCAGTGGATATCTCTCCAAACTCTGTACCCTGCTCCATACCAACTTATATTTGTCCTTGTTTTCCTGCAAACTTGTGCAAATCTTCTCGTTCCTCTACTTTCTCTAACCTTATTCAGATTCCTTTCTGCTTTCTGTCTTCCCTTTTCATGTGCCCTTCTTAACACCCACTCTTTAACAAAACCATTAATCCTTGATCTTTTTTGCTCTAATTCAGTGAGGGGCAGATTTATAAAGGGTCGAAGTGAAAATTGGAATTAAAAAAATTCTAATTTTGAAGTAATTGTTGGGTCCTTCGACTATCGAATAGGCCAAAATTCTGAATTGAAAAAATTTGATTTGAATTGAAAAATTCGACCATTCGAAAATCAAAGTACTTTCTCGACTTCGACCCTTCGCCACCTCAGACCTGTTGTAGCCTATGGGGACAGTTTTTTTGTGAAAGCTTCGAATCATACAATTTAATAAAAATTGGACTTAGTCAACCAAAAGTGTTTTTGAATTTAATTTGATTGTCGAATTTTAAATTTTTTTCAATTTGAAATTCTGCCCTTGATAAATCTGCATCCTGAGTCTTCTTGCACTTACAGAAACCTGGCTCTCACAGAATGATACTGCCATTGAGGCTGCACCCTCTCCTGGTGGTCTAACTTTCTCTCACAACCCCCAAACCATTGGACATGGTAGGGGAGTTCAAATTCTCCTCCCCTCTTGCTGTCATTTCAAACCTATTCCTATTCCTCCAGCCTTCTCATTTAACTCTTTTGAGGTACATCCCCTTCAGATTTTCCCCCCTCTCTCCGTACGTGTAGTTGTCATCAGATCCCCTTCAGCCTCCTCCTCATTGATCCGATCAATGGCTCGGGTGCAGTGCCCGTAGCCCAAGCGACAATCCAATATTCAAAGAAATGCACGCACTCCTGCAGCCAATCGGTGAGGTAAAAAAAAAAATCAGCTTTATTCCATAAAGTTAAAAGTTAGCGTCCTAACGCGTTTTCGTATCTATGATTACGTAGGAAGATATGAAACGCGTTAGGATGCTAACTGTTAACTTTATGGAATAAAGCTGATTTTTTACCTCACCGATTGGCTGCAGGAGTGCGTGCATTTCTTTGAATATTGAAGTGGGTATAATCACATACTATCCTCAACCATTGGCTCATTTGTCTAAGTGTACACATGCTCAGAACCCACAACCCTTGCTGAATTCCCAATCCACCTCCTGTACAAGATCTGCTAAACGTATATGGAAGAAATAGCATATGCAAGCAGACTTTATTCACTATAAACTTCCTGCTTCAATTCTGTCTTGTTGGAAGCCAAGAAAGAGTACTACAGTAGCCTTATATAAATCACAAATTCAACCCATGATGCCCATTTTCTCTATTCAATACTCTTCTTCATCCGATATCAAAAGTATTGGTCAAACTGAGTACTTTTCTTTAAAGACAAAGTAGAGTCCATCTGCAATCAGATCCCTACCTCTACTAGTGCCAACAAACTCCTCCTTCTTAAGCCCACTTTTGCATGTCTTAATTCCTTGCATTCAGTAACAATGTCTGAAGTCTCCAAGCTTCTCATGTCCTCTCCACTCACAACTTGACCCCTTGAACCTATGCCTTCTTCTATGCTACCACTTACTCACATCTTCAATTCTTCTCTATCTTCTTGAACCTTTCCTTCCCCTTTCAAACAGGCCTATTCTTAAAAAAGACACACTTGACCCATCCTATCTGTCAAATTACCATCCTGTCTCACTTCTACCTCTTGTCTCTAAACTCCTAGAATGTATTGTGTTCTCTTGTATTATTAACTTTCTACACACCCATGATCTGTTGGACCCTCTGCAATATGGTTTCCGGCCTGGTTACTGTACTGAGACTACTTTGTGCAGAGTTACAAACGAACTTCAGGTTGCCAAAGCCAAAGGTCACTACTCCATCCTTATACTTCTTGACCTAAAATCTGCATTTGATACAGTTGACCACTCTCTTCTGATGCAGATTGTTTATTTGCTTGGCATCCATAACCAGGCTGCATCTTGGCTTTCTTCTTAGCTTTTTTACCGACCATTCTCTTTCTTTTATGATAACAAAACCTCATCTCCAGTTCCACTTAATGTAGGGGTGCCACAAGGCTCTGTACTTGATCCACTGTTGTTCTCTCTGTACACTCTGTCTTTGGGAGATCTCATCCGATCATTTGGCTTTAATTATTATCTGTATGCTGATGATAGCCAAATATATTTATTCACCCAATAAACAGCTGTAACAGATGCTCATATCTCTAACTGCCTCCTAGATATCTCAAATTGGATGAACCAGCACCACCACAAACTCAACCTAACAAGACTAATCATCTTTCCACCGACGCCTGGTCCTTCTTCCATAATTACTAGCTCTATTGAGGGCATGCTCATTAATCCTGTCAACGCAGCAAACTGTGGGGGGTAATCTTTGTCACTTTTTCTTATGCAATATTGCCAAAATCCATCGCTTCCTTTCACCTGGCCAAGATGCTCATGCATGCTCTCATTCTATCCTGATTAGATTACTGTAACCTTCTAATAACTGGCCTCCCTAACTCCCATCTCTCCCCCCTACAGTTTGAATTAAATATTGCTGCCAGAATTCTCCTCCTCTCATCCAAAAGGGTACAGGCCCTCCCCTGCTGAAGTCCTTATCATGGTTTCTTATAAAACAAAGAATAACTTATAAACTCCTCCTCATAACCTTCAAAACCCTTCATTCATCTGCACCTAACTACATCTTATCTCTTGTTTCTCTGGATGTTCCTAGCCAAAACCTCAGCTCCTCTCAGAGCAACCACTTGGTTGTACCCTCCACTACTACTGCTGTTTCCCGTATCAAACCCTTCTCTCTTGCTGCTCCTTATATTTGCAAGGCCATTCCTGAATCTCTGCAAAGAGAATCTTCCTTCAGTGTTTTTAAAACAAAACTCAGAGACTAACTCTACCACGGACACAGGGACTGGACGCAGAGACACTTGAACTTTATTATATAGGATAGAAGTACTGTATCTATATAGTATTGAATAGCATAACATAGCAAGAGCCGACAATTTTTTACATGCCTGACAATTTTTTTATTACTTCAAATGCATTAAAATCAATGTTTTTTTTTTTTGGAGACTTTTTTTGTCTCTGAGAGTTTTGTGCCCAAATGCATTAAGGTTAATGGGTATTTTTTCTTACGGTGACTTTTTTTTAAAATGTCTGCAACAATGGGTGACTTTTTTTTGTTTTTGTCTCAGCAGATTTTTGCAAAAATTGCCAAAATATCTATTTTCATAACAGTCTGTTGCAGTGCATCTGGGTCAGTAGCCTTTTAATTAGGAAAGATGGCTATTATATCTTTATTTCATTCATGGTAAGGACTCGTTGTGAGTGGAACATGGGATGTGGGATAAAGGCTGAAGCTCCTTGGTTTATAATATTGGGTACATGTTTCTTCATTAAGAGTTTTGTGATTTTTTCTAAGAATAGATATAGAATAATTTGGGTTTCCATGGAGGCTTCTCAATAGAAATCAGTTTTGGTAGTTAATAATAATTTGAGTTAACCAGGGAATATTTTTCATGTTACCTGTGTAAAGTAAGGGCCCCAGAGATCAGCATTGATACTGATGTGTATCTGATCTCCAACATGTTTAGACATATCAAAACTTCCAACCTTTACTGTTTGGACATCTCCTTGTTCCGAGAAAAAATATTTCAGAATTTCATAATTGTTTGCTGGATCTCCTTTGTTTTTTAAGTGTGCCTTGTGCCTGGCAGTCATCTCGAAATCCCGATTGCCTATCAGAGCATTTAACTAAAAGACAGACACAAGAGGTTTATTTGCGACAGTCTCTAATGATTGTCATGTGTTTGTGTGTATATAAATAAATATATATTTACCTTTCCCACACCATTCCTTTTATGATAATTAATGCTGTTTGTACTGATGAGATTTGTAACAATGGTAACCTATGATGCTTTGTCCCAGAATATAAATTATACATTATAAACATGAATTGTAATTATATTATAATATATTAATTTATAATTCACAATTTTTGTCCCACTGTTATTTTTGTTCAAAAGAGCAAACTGTTTTTTTTTTTTATATTTAATTTTGAAATTTGACATGGGGATAGACATATTGTCAGTTTACCAATTGCCCCCATCATGTGACTTCTGTGCACTGCAAGTTGGAACGATATCAACTCTCCCAGCAGCCCATCAACAGAATAACAGGAAAGTAAACAAATAGCAGCTCCCTGGCAGATATAAGAACAGCACTAAATAATAAAAATCCATGCCCCACTCCAACTTCTTCAGTTATATTAAGAAGAAACAACAGCCTGCCAGAAAGCAGTTCCCTCCTAAAGTTCTGGCTCTTTCTGAAATCACATGACCAGGCAAAATGACCTGAGATGCACCTACACACCAATATTACAACTAAATACACTTGTTGGTTCAGGTTGGTTCAGTGAATTATTTGCAGTGTAAACCGTGTCATTTAGAAAAAAAATCTACACCATAAAAATGACAAAATCCCTTTAATTTGATTTTGAGTGAATTTTTATAAGGACACCACTGCATAACAACGGGGCTGGATTTCTCTAGTAAAATGGCAACCCCCAGTAATTAACACTAGAAATCACTGGAGGAAATGTCTGAAAATCAGCAAAAAGAATCTACTCTACATCTCCTAAAGCAGGAGTGCCCATACTTTACTAATGTGAGGTCTACTTTTAGTAATGTTGTCCCATCATGATCTACATCCATAAAATCATCTTTAGCTCTGCTCCATCGAAACTATTACTTACATATTATATAGATTTATGAGCCATTTATGTTGCTATATTTAACTAACAACTATTTCTTATGTAACTGTAACATAATAAATAACTGAATGAAAAGAATGAAACAGGAGGGTGATATTGACAAGCTGTTTGTTGACAATGTCTTGAGATCTACTGATCCCCAGCTAAAAGTCTACTGGTAGATCCCTATCTACCTTTTGGGCACCCCTGTCCTAAAGTCTGGCAAACTGGGTTTTTACTTTAAAGGGGCTTTATCCTGAAACTGACTATCGCAATCAGTCAGCAGTTCTTAACATTGCACCAGTTTAAATAGATGTTACAGGAGGACATGTCATAACTGGGTGAAGCCAATATGATTTTAAGCCATGACTTTGGGGGAAACATCATGAATGCACCTCTTTGTAAGTCTCGGCCTATTCAAACTACATACCTCTCAGTTTGCCTATACCGTATTGGCCGCTGCTCTGCTGCCCTTTAGTGTTGCTATTTATATATGTATGGAAAAGTGACTGAAAAATCTCTACAGTGCAGAGTTCCAGTTCAGCTATAATTACTATGGACAACGAATTAAACCTTCTGCTCTCAAGACCTTGCACAGAT
>CM044440.1:135627564-135641332 GCA_024363595.1 Xenopus borealis | reverse complement strand
TCGCCACCGTAGAGAGGAGGTGCAGGAATACGTGGCTCAGAGGAATGGAAAAAAGGCTCCAGAGATCGAGTCGAAGCGGATGAAGAGGCTGGCAGCGAAACAGCCATCTTGTCTTTAGCCGTTAGGGCTAAGCCATAATTAGACTGCTGTGCTTCGTAGCTTTCCATGCGATTCATCAAACCGCGTAGCGCTCGTCCGAAGTCTTGTGCAGCTTCCTTAGTGGGGTCCATGGCCCAATTATACTGTCACGGGTAGGCCTTCGTTAGGCGCCATGGGGAAGTAGTGGACCAAGGAGGAAGCTTAGGGGTTCACAGGTCCAATAAAGCAGCAAGGCAAGGATCAAACAGGAGTCAAACAGGTCCAGGCAAAAGATGTATTATCAGGAACAAAAATAAACAAAGTCCAAGCAGTGGTCAAAAATACAGGAAACAGGATCAAAAGTACAGGAACAGGATCAAAAGCAACATCAGGATCAATATAACAATACCCAGGAACAATAGCAGTATGGTCCTATAATTGGGCGCCATAATGGTGTCCTATACCCCTTTAAATATTTAAATTTCACGCCAAAACGAGCGCGGTGACGTCATCGCGTCAGGCACGACGTGATGATGTCACTATCCGGCGCCGCTATCCACGTGGCGGCAATGGGCGCCGCCATTGTGGATGCAGCGCTGAACAGGAGAGGACGCGACACCCGGAGCTAAAGGTAAGCCTCCGGGCGGCGCGATCCTGACAATAACACAGTTTCTTCAATTAGCCCTGAGTCACGACGCATTTAGCTTACAAATCCAAGTGACTGCATCTGTATGTGGAGTAAGGTATATTCCTAGAGGAATATCTGACCACACAACTATGGAACTAGGATCATCTTACTGAAGGGCCTGCTCAGTCCTAGTACTGACTACTGTTGGCCAATTAGATTCAGAAATAAATGCATTCAAAAACAAGCTGTGCAGGAACAACAACAACTGGAGTTACTGACTGTTGCACTTGAAAATTAAATAATCCTTAACTGTAGGTAATTTGATTACTAGAACCTTATCACTAAACAAGACTCAATGGCAATGTTCTTCAGAATAACTGAGTTTTTTTTTAGACAGAAGAAAATATTTAAAGTCTTTGGAAGTCAATGCTTTTATACAGGTGAGGTTCCCTATACGTGGTCAGAAGGATTCATCGATATATGATCTTTCTAAAACTAACACCCTTCTATGATATTTTTGTTTAAGACACAGAGCAATAACATGATACTTTCCATAGAAGTTCTTATCAGTTTTTGAAGCACAATAAAGTAGGTGTGATCTACATCAAGCCTAGATATTGTGGTCAAAGTTTAATTTTGAACCATGAAGCCAACCTTGTGGTCTAGGTTTGTGAGGGCAAACAGATTTGAGGAGCTGCAGCATCCCGTCTCCACTATTGCAGTTAATCCCTTCACCTTTGTTACATTAACCTCTTGTTATGAGAACCTTAGCAGTACTTGGTAGTATTTTATTATATCACCACCTAAATATTTTCACCCCACTTTATCTTAGGTCGTCTTTAAAGGGGACCAAATTGGAGGCCGCCAATAATTATATTTAGTGTTTATAATTTATACTTTGTGCAGACAGAACCTGTCAACGGTGGGTGTCTCTGCCATAACCCATCATAACTGTATTTATGCAGGGTCCAAGATAATTGTTACACAGCTCAGGAAAAAAGTGCAACACAAAAACTATTTTGTGGAATGTGGGGAAAAAAACAAACAATTACATTCCACCTTACAATCTCACTGTAATGCACTCCAACAAGGGCATCAGGGCTATAGCTGCAGTTGATATTGCTAAATTCTTTGATTTGACCAGGTGTCCGCATTACACATTAGCACTTTCAAATCTGTCATAGATCTAGTTGATCTCCCTATAGTTCCCTAGAAAAATGCTAAACTTAGAACTTTTCAGAAGCTGATATTGCTACTACTCACTAGTAGAGCCCTGAAAATGCAAGTCAAGGCTAGAAGTAATGTCAATGCAAACACTTCCACGCTGTTCTCCAGAGCTGGATGAGCTAATCAGGGTCACTTCAAAACTCACCTCTGTAAGCATTTTTACATTAAGAAATTATATTTTGACTACAAACCTGAGGGTACCTGTAAATCCCTGTGATCGAGGCCATACTCAGAGAAGAAACAGAAGACAAGTCTCCTATAAACCCCACAACTTTTTTATTTTTCCAACAGCTGTAATTTGGGATTAGTTTTTGTGTCCCTGATAGGATACTAAATGTCCCTTCCAGGGATTTTTCTACATGGTCAAACGAGTCAAATACATGATAGCCCAAAGTCACATTAGGCAAGATCTCCTGATCCTTGTTGATCTCTCCAATGGTATAAATGAAAACCAGCAGATATCGGTATCGTCTGAATAATGATCTGGCAAGGCAAATGTTTAATACCAGAAACTTTCTTTGAACTTGATAAATATATTTCAATATTTTACTTTTTTTTCTTTGATCAGAACATAACTAAGTGGCAAATATATTTAGTCATCTACCAGTAAGGAGACATTTACACTCTCATGCTGTACTGTGACAATATGGCTGCTGATATCAGTGCCTAAATATGTCCTAGTCACACAATTGATATTTTCATACTGCTTCATGTGGAACAAAAGAAAATTGTGATTATTTACATGTTTAAGCAACAGCTAAGGAAGACGCCTAAATTTCGGTTTTTTTACATTTCTAGACTGTATACTCTTAAAAGCAAAGGGTTTTAAAAAATAAATTCAACATATTCTATAACTGCCTTAACATTAGGTTACAATATCTATATTAAGAAACAGTATACAAAACTAACAAGGAAAAAAAAAGAGTATTCTTACTCACGTTTGCAATCTATAGGGTCTTTGCCTTTGTTTAAAAGAAAAAACTCTGTAATGAAAAAAATCTTTTAGGTGAAAAATTCCCCCAAGCATCAAGTCCCCTTCTCTAAAATACTTGGTATCACCGATGCCATTCAGCTGGCACCCAGAGCCGGGTTTGGGCATTTCTGCATCTGCAGGAAGAACCTGGAACATCAGAACCACTAGAAGAACCTTAAGTCTGATAGGAAATAGAATCTCCATTGATTCACAGAAGAGAACAAAGAGGAGTTGCAGATTTTGTACCTGATTGTGGCAAAATTGAGACATGATAATGCGACACAGGCACAAAAGCTTATTTATATGAATCTTCTATGAAATGAAGAAAATTAGTAAGTACCTAGTAAGAATGTTCCCTTGAGAAGCCATCACCATCTTTGTTTTGTCTTTTCCAAATATAGGCTAATAGTCTCTTTGCTTTTGTATGTTGCTGTGGGCCTTTCTTCTGCTTCCTCTCATAACTTTACCTAAGAATAATATTATGTTATCATTCAGTGCAAATACTTATTTTTGTTCAGTACACAAAATCTCAAACTACTACAAGGCTGATTTAATTATTTGTAACAGAGAAAATGAATACTCATGACAGGGATGGTCTCAAATACATCCAAGTTGTTATTTTTAACAACTGCTGGGCATATTGGAATTTTTTTTTTTTCTTGAGGAATTGTAGAAACAAAATTATTTAAAGGGAGTTTTGAAGAAAATGATGAATGGTAACCTCTTTGTATAGTAGCCACCACCGATGAGTCTTGAATATCTTCAGCTCAGTTCCTCTGAAATTGCCCTTGCCCCTACAGAAGGTTGTGTGGAGTGACTGACACTGAGCTTTTGGAGAGAAAAAGCCTCAAGAGAGGCTTGAAGACAAACATTTGAGGCTAGTCTGAAGTCTTCCATACCTTCCAAAATGTTTTTCTCTGGGAACACTTAAAAAGGGCATTTGTGACTGATAGCAGGGCTACAGCAAACTTACAGGTTGCCTCGGAAGACATATGTAACGGCCCCTTGGCTACCCCCCTGGTGCCAAGGTTGTACCTGCTTAACATCTTTCAAATGCAGATCCTGAGTCCCCTTTGCAAGGTAAAAGGGAACTGGGAATTCTTCTCCTGGCAGTGCCTCCACCAAATGGGATCTGGGAATACACCTGTGGGTAGCCCCATTAGGAAATACATTTAACACACACTTTATTGTGTAACAAATATAACTTTCTGATAAAGAAACAGCTAATTAAATGCAAAGTAAAGCATGCATTTACATCCACATAAATGGCCCACTGCCCTGGGAATAGATGTGTTTGCTTCCTGGCACCTCCTTGCCAGGGAAAGTTCCCATTTCTGGTGGACAAAAGAGTCTCAGTCCCTTTTTCCCCCAAGAGCTCCATTGTTCCCAGGTAACACTACATGCCCAAATACCTTTCCCACTGGACAAGGTATTTGCTCCCACATGGCAGGCACACAACAGGGGACCTGCTGGATCCTTTTTTTTTCTACCCTCCCTCAGGCACAACTCACCCTTGGGATTCACACAGATGGGTAGGCTCACACCCACACAGCTAGAACAGGCATCCAGCGACGAAGTCCTCAGAAGCTCCAGGCTCTCCTAGCCAAGCACACAACTTGCTTTATCTTCAGGGTATTGCTCCCAGCACTGTCCATAGCATGAACACAATAAACCCACTTTGCTCCTTACAACCAGCTCCCAGCACTGTCTATAGCATAAGCACTCAGATATAGTCCTCTGCAGAACTACAGCTACCAGCACTCTCCATACTGCGAGCACAGAAGCTGTCCTATCAAGCTATGGTTGAGCTTAAAAGGCTTTTGGAGTACCCTGTATTAGCCTGCAGGACTATCAAACTCATTTTAGCCCTTTGCATCTTTGCAGGAATTATGTCCACCATCTCTCCATGAAAGTAAAAGTAGGAAATCCTCTTGTTAGCACATTGCATCTCCTATATATACAAAAGTGGAGCTGCGACACCTTGTGACACCCTCTGGTATCTACCAGCCACGCTGCACAGGGACAATGCCCCAGCCCCTGTCAAGCTCTAGGTAGACCCTGTAGCTCACATTTTCAGGAACAGAGGGGAATTAACCCTTTGTATCTCTACACATATAACACTTTTTAAATTCCATTTCCATGTGGCAGGCCTTCAGATGTTGCAATACTAAAATATCATCCATCTATATAAATCTAAATAACCTAGCTGTTGGAGAATAAACTCAAGGGGGTGTGTTTCAAATCACTTGCATTCCATCTGATGAGGGATACTGTTTTGCCACCGTTCTCTCAACTGGAATTCATTTGGATATTAGACCACTCCACCCTTTCCTAATAGGGAAAGCTACTTTCTTTCTTGGAAAAAAAGAAGAGAAGTGGTTGGTTGGTTGGTTGGTTGGTCTGACTCCTCCAGGGTGTGGGTATGTCTAATAGCCTTAATAGGGGGAATGCTTCTGATCAAACACTGAGATCTCCTCCTCAGATGAAAAGCTCTAATTAGAGGAAATCTCTGGGTTTATTTAACATTTACATGATTTTCTACTAGTGACGTGATGAAATTGCATCCACACGCTTTGCACTTTGTTGACGAAACCTGCACTTTTAAGGATGCCAGCGGAAATAAACAGTGCTTGGTGATATCCCTCAGTCCAGTTCCTTGACTAATGATTATCAGTTTCTGGTTTATCCTCGGCTTGTTTCTTGGACTTCTACCGTTCTTGATTGCAGCCTGCCTTACATCTTCTGCCTGTGACCATATAAAAATTGAACTCTGCCTGCCCTTCACGTATTCTGCTTGCTCATTTTTGCCTGTTCTTAAATTGTGCTGTTTTAAACTAAAGCTCCACTGGTAAACAAGCCATTATCACCAAGCCAAGATGGAGCCTAAAGCAGAGTCTTCTTCCTTGTGAGATTTGTTACAGCAAATTACTGCCCTTGCTCAAGCAGTCAGGGAACTGTTATGCAAAGCCAATTGCAAGACATTTGTATGTCTGACACTCCTGCCTCAGCAGCTGCCCCAGTTCAGTCCTCTTTATTTCCTGTGGATCAGTCTGCTATTCACATTATGAATCCAAGCTGACCATGCTAGACAATTTCACTGTAACTGTAAAGCCTTTTGTACCTTCATTCACAACTGTAAGCTTTTATTCACCTTGAAACCTCATTCATATCCCTACAAGCAAGTCCAAGTAGGAGTTAAGATTTTGGTTCTTCAAGGTCAACCTCAGATTTGTGCTCACCGACAACTTGAACAGAAAAGTCATATTCTGGCCAATATGGTTACTTTTAGTCAAGCCCAACGGCTTGTGGAACCTGGGCTGCTGCCATTCAGTGGAATGACAGGATTCTTACATATCAGTTTTGTATGGGTCTGAAAGATGAATTGGGCAGAGCTGGTGTTCCTGAAACATGATGCAACTGTCTGTTCAGATTGATGGACATATTTGAGAAAAGCATCAAGAAAAAGGTTCCAGTCCTTCGTGGGTTCTTCCCAAGGCTCTTCCATTTATTTATTTATGACCCGCATCAGAATTTGAAACTATGCAAATTGGGGTAGTTCACAGAACCCTCTTGCTTGAGGATACATTTGTCATAGACATCTGAATCTGTGCCTTTACTGTTGTCAAGGTGGGCATATGCTGAGGAATTGCCCCATTCACCCAAATCATTCTTCATCCTCATCCTCAACCATTTGTCTCCCACCTCAGCCTCATTTTTACTTTCTTCATCACGTGTCATTTTAGCTGGACCAGAGACAGGTTGAGGCATGTGCGACATGCCTGTACCCACACTTTACTGGGAAGCAATTGGCTGAGACATGCTGGAGTGGGATAAATTGGGAAAACTGTGTAAATAATGAAAGAGGCAGAATGAAGGAGAACAAAGGTGGTACAGCTGAAAAATCCTGGAGGCCATTGCTACTGGATATTAAAGGTAGGATAAAGGAAGCCTGACACTTTATTAAGAGGGAGCGATGGTGGAGGGATGATGGAACATGAAGGAGGACACATGGTAGATATAAGTAGAGGAGGGGAAAGTACAAGGTGGAAAGTAGAAATAAGGGATGATTAATACATACTACAGTATATATCCATTCACTGTAGGAATGTCTGGGGTTAATGCTGATTATCTATTTACTGTAGTGTCTTTTGGCATGTCTGCAGTCAATGTTGTTTCGGCATGTCTGGGGTTAATGGGGATGATCCATTTATTGCAGGGATTTATGTCATATTAGGGGTTAATGCTCATTTTCTAAGATGATTACTGGCATTTCAAGGGTGTATGATGTATTATTATTATTAATAATAACAAAAACAAATTTATAAAGAGCTAACATATTTTGCAGTGCTGTAAAGTTTATGTGGTTAAGGCTGATTATTTATTTTCTACAGTGACAACTAGGATAATAATAATAAATAATAATAATAATGATAATAATAAATTTGATGTGCGCCACATTTGTACCAAGCAGGAATCTACTATGTAAAAATAACACCATTCCTCATTATGAACCATTTTCCGGGATGATACTAATGTGATCTATGTATTGCTGTTGGACTGAAATGTTGTCAATAGAATAAACCTAAAAATAGCAAAATACTTTTACTTTAAAGTGGACTTGGCTTAATATAGCAGTGGGTGGAGCTTGTGCTTATGGGTGGGGCTTACCTTTTTGCTCTGTACGGCGCACATACCATTCCATAGTGTTTTTCCCCAGTTGAATAACTAGACAAGGAGTCACCAATACTAACTTGCTTGTGGTGAACTAGACTGCCTGTTTGTCACGCTGCGCTCCCTACCTGCCCGGCGCAGCGGGGTCTCGCTGCGGTCCCTACCTTTCCGACGCGGCGGATCCAAGATGGCGGCGCCCAGGACTCCACGTGGGCGCAAGGACGCCGGCGCCGGAGCGCCGGCGCGATGACGTCACACGCTATGGCGCCAAATTCAAACTTAAAAGGACGCCGGAGACCCAGGTTCAATGCCCGAGTATAGCTCATCTAAGCTATTGTGTTCCTGGGTCTCTCAGCCTTGCCTGCTTCTATTGATTACCTGTTATTGATCCTGTGCCTGTTCCTGACCTTGAAACCTTGCTGCCTGCCTTATTGAACCTTTGCCTGGACCTGACTTCGCTATTTGGATTTCCCCTATCTGTACTTGCCTGAACTCGCTGTGTGGGACTTCCTCCTTGATCCTGACTTCACCCCCCCTCGTGGGAGCCGGAGGCCCCCGCTGACACTGTTCTACTTGGTCTTGGTTATTGTACTGAGTCTTCCAAAAGTAATTTGTTTGCTTATGGCTTTTACAAACCAATATACACATAAAAACACACAGACACAAATTGGATTATTTATTAGGAAGAGTGGATTTTTTGGGTTCAGGAGTCTTTGTAATCTAACACTTGGTTATGGGTCTAAGATTCTGTCAAAATTACAAATACGTTAACAATGACCATAAAGGTCACTCTTCTACAGAACTCAACCACCTATGGCATCATTGGCCTTTCATATTCCCACAGCAATTATATCATTACACCTATTGTGGCAGCCCCACAGGTTTGACACCACTGCTCTAATATGAAGCTCTGTGTAGGGTGTATCCTACTTATACCATCAATGTTGCCTTTTTCTCTCCAACAAAAAACATAACACAGCAGAGTTCATTCCTTCTGCTTTGCACAGAACCACTGGAGACATGCAGGAGACTTTAGAAATCTAAAGCAGAAGATTCTATATTGTATAAAGAACGGAAAAAATATATTCCAGTTTGCTGAGATTTTTTTTTATCATTTTCTAACAAAATTGTCTTTTTTATTCATATCAGGTTTTAGAAAAATCGTATAGCACTTGGGGATGAATATACAGCCCAATAATCCAGCACTGGAAGATAAAATGGCAAATATCTCAACAGCCACCATTCTACTCCCCTTACTGCTCAGGTATGCAGGGACAAATGTCACCCACACGCTACAGAACAGCAACATACTGAAAGTGATGTTTTTAGCCTCATTAAATCGGTCAGGGAAATCCTTAGCTAGAAATGCAGCAATGAAACTCAGTAGGGCCAAGACTCCCATATATCCAATTATACAGAAAAAGTAAAAGCCAGAGCCTTCATTACATTGGAGAATTATATAGTCAGGATCAGAAAGAGTATCAGCCTGTTGAAATGGGGGATTGGAGGCCATCCACACAATGGAGATTATAATTTCAATCAATGAGCATACAGTGACTAATATAATGGGTGGTTGGGTTCCTACATACTTCTTCATCTTGCTCCCAGGCTTTGTGGCATTGAAGGCAATAATAACTGTGAGAGTTTTAGCCAACAGAGATGAAACAGAAATAGTAAATACAATTCCAAAAATTACTTGTCGGAGGAGACAACATATCTGTGTTGGGCGTCCAATGAATAATAAAGTGCAGAGGAAACACAACATGAGAGAGATGAGGAGAAGACAACTGAGATTTCGGTTGTTGGCTTTCACTATAGGAGTGTTGCAATATTTTATAAAGATTCCCTGAATTACAGAACATGTAATAGAACATATAACAGAAATGGAGGCTAAAGTAGCACCCAACACGTCTTCATAGGAAAGAAAGTGTAAATTCCTTGGGATGCAGCCATTCTTCTCTTTGTTAGACTTTTCATTTTCTGGGCACCTTATACAGTTCTGTGCGTCTATAAACAATACAGGAATATAGAAAAGAGAGTTGCAATTGTTGAGAAATTGATAAATAGATATATAAGAACAGAGTAGGGATGTACTAAATCCATATTTTTTGGGAACCATCTGAATCATTCACATGTGTTTTGGGCAAGTCCAGAATCGAATGCAAACACCAATTTAAATAGTAGTGTCCTGAATCCTGCAGATATGGGCTCTGATTCATATGTTTGGGTTCATCCCTTGTAGAGAGGTACATACATTTTTGAGGTGAAATCTTGACCCTCTCTATATAGGGGTATATTCATCTAAGTGACCCTTGGATAAATATGCCTTTTAAAATCCCAAACAAATTATGGCAGGAGAATGGCAACGTAGCATTACTTACTGCTCCATGCAGACAAAATGGAACATACAGATGCAGCCACTGGGATTTGTGTGTTAAATGCTTCATGACTCATTGAAGAAATTGTGTTATCTAAACTCATTTAACCTTTTCATTAGCATACCAAAGCACAATGATGAACACTTTAGTTAGATGGGATGCTGTGATGCAATTTTCTGTGTTAAATGAGGCAAGTTGTAATGGCCTGCCTGGAGTTGAACCAGGGACCTAGCGTTTCTGGGCTGTTTGATTTACCATTGCTCTATGTGAGCAGTCAGGTCTTGCCCTGGTTCACTCCCATTGCTATACGTGTAACTGCAGGTAAGGCAGGTCTTTGTTCAGCTGTTATCTATCAGACCCATGTGATCAGCGTAAGCCATTAGACTGCTTAGAAAGCCCCCTGTCCTGCACTGAATCATTGCCCAATATAGGTTCTGCTATTGTGAGTTCCTGGGTGTGATTCTACTTTGATTCTTTTGTTTGACCTTCTTGCCTGTGACCTTGACTACGCTTCTGTCCTGATTTGGTACTGTATTGTCTGATCCTGGATATTGACCCGGCCTGTCCCTTGACTACACTTCTTGTCCTCTGTTCCTGTACCACGTGCGGTTCCATTGATCACCCAGAACTCTCCCCCTGGTCCTCTCACATTAAGACCTGGAGGCATCCAATTAGCTGAGGGCTCCTCCCGAAATGAAAGGCGGCTGTTAAAGGCAGAAGAGTGAGCCGTGACCGGGACCTTGGGGTTTGTTCTGGGTTTTGGGATACCAATCGTTACACAAGTGTGAAGTCTGAGTTTAGTTATTCTGTGTCAAACACACAGTGGCTTCACATGTATGTGCACATGTATGTGGCATTGAATCATGACTTACCTGTTGTGTTAGATATTTGCCCTTCTACACATGGCAGACATTTATAACAGCAGGGCAGTTTTCCATCTATTTTTGATTTCCTGGATCCTGGCATACAGGGCTCATTGCACTGGGATTTGGGACACTGTGGAGAAAACTATTACCATGTAACTTCCTTTTAACCAAGAATAATTATTGCAAGTATTGTAATTAACGCATGTTTTCAGTGTCTTTCTTTTCAATTATTAGAAACATATTGGCTGAAGAACAAAGCAAAATCAAATAATCCTAACAATTATAAATTGTTAGCACGCTACACTCTTTGCTCCCTGTGATGTGGAGAGCAGCGATGAACAGAATGTTTCGCCAACTTTCAACACAAAAATGAGGCCCAAAGACTCCAATGGGTGAAAAATGTGTTGCTTGTCAAAAACCTGTCTCACAATTTGTCCCGTGTCAAAAATATTTTGCCGCCCACATACTATTTCTGCAAATTTTAACAGTGTCATGAATTTTCGATAAAGCAAAACAGGTCACATTTGCCCATCGCTACTGGAGAGGTATTGCATAGATTAACATACTCAGGAGGGATTTAGACTAATCTTAAAGTGAAGTTGACTAGTGATGGGCGAATCTCACCCGTTTTGCTTCACCGAAAAATTAGCGAATTTCCAGCGAAATTCGCGAATTGGCGCTAAAATTCGCGAAACGATTCACGCGTCGTTTTTGATGCGTGTCGCATCAATCGCGGCACGTCGCATCGTGTCGCATCATTTTCGGCGTGCATTGCGTCGAATTCGCGCAAATTTTTGCTGGTGATTTTTTGCTGGCGTTTCGCAAATTTATTCGCCAGCGGCGAATCACGGGATTTTGCCACGAATTCGCCCCTGGCGAATAAATTCGCCCATCACTAAAGTTGACCTTCTGCTCCTTCAGTACAGACACTGTACATCTCCTCAACTGGCATAACTAGGTATTACTGGGGCCCACAGCAATTTATTTTTTAGCCCCACAAAATGTCTAGAAGTTGACCTGGTTTACCAATATTTATTGAAATAGTACATGAATTAGGACCTCACGGGGTTTCTATATCTCCTGTGCCCCCCTGCAGCTGCAGGGTCTGCTTCCTCTGAAGTTACACCCCTAGCTCAACATCAACACAATTTATGTGTATACAACTGAATACTAAACCTCTAATTTCTAGATTATTAAACCTCCTTTCAACCCAAATCATATCCTTGGAATTAGGGGATGGATTCACATTTTAGTTACAAGGAGATTGAGAGAAGTAAGCCATCTGCCCCACATACCCAAAAATGTATATAACCAACCCCGTCCTGGGTTTATTATTTTGAACAGCCCACGAGTATCATTAAAAGTTTATTCACATAGATATAAGCGAAGGGTCCATTGACCTACATTAAAATGTAGTATTTTAGCATAGTATAGCAGTATCTCTATAGTATTGGATAGCATAGCAAGAGCCAAGACTACTGGGGAAATGTAATAAAAGCCAGTAACGGAAAAATATTTGCAGTGTGAAAAGTTATACATTTGTGCCTAAAATTTTCCTAGAATTAGCAATAAAAAATCAAATCGAAAAAGTAGCAAAACAGTGGAATATTCTCAAAACGCAACAGGCATAAAATCTTTTTTACCCTTGACAATTTTTTACATGCTTGACAATTTTGAATGCATTAAAGTCAATGGGCATTTTTTTGTTGCAACTTTTTTTGTTCAAATGCATTAAACTCAATGGGAGATTTTTCTTTTGGTGACTTTATTGCCTACGTAATTATTTTGTCTTGGCAATTTTTCTTTGTTGTGGCAAAATGTTCTCAGCAGATGTTTGCCACAGTTTTGCAAACATTTTGCATATGGCAAAGTGCAGAATTTCATTGCCAATCTCAACACTGAGAAAAAATTCACTCCACTAGTTATGTGGGACTCACAATTAACTACATAGTAGACAGTGGCAAACCAGTAAGTGGCAGCCAATCTGGCTCAGTAGCCTTTTAATTAGGAAAGATGACTATTATTTCTTTATTTCATTCATGATAAGGACTCTCTGTGAGTGGAACATAGTGGGATAAAGGCTGAAGCTCCTTGGTTTATAATATTGGATAAATTCTTCTTCATTATGTCACTAGGCTTGATCGTTGTGTTTTATTCTTACAATAGATAGAGTATAGAATAATGTGGTTTTCCACTGAGGCTTCTCAATATTTGGTAGTTACTAATAATACATAGAGGAAACCAGGGAATATTTTTCATGTTACCTGTGTAAAGTAAGGGCCCCAGAGATCAACACTGGTACTGATGTGTATCTGATCTCCAACAGGTTTAGACATATCAAAACTTCCAACCTTTACTGTTTGGACATCTCCTTGTTCCGAGAAAAAATATTTCAGAATTTCATAATAGTTTGCTGGATCTCCTTTGTTTTTTAAGTGTGCCTTGTGCCTGGCAGTCATCTCGAAATCCCAGTTGCGTATCAGAGCATTTAACTAAAAGACAAATGAGATTTATTTGCAATGGTCTCTAATGATTGTTGTATATATACTGTATATATATATATATATATATTTATACACACAAAAAGGCCCTAAGGTGGGCCAAAACGTTGGAAACAGATTAAATACAATAAATGTCACTTTATTCACTTGAACATTTGGAGTGCAGTGATATGTGAAGATATATATATCCGAGTTGAAACGTTGATTGAAATTTGTACTATATGACCAAATAAAGAAGTTATAAGAAGAAGTCCCTAGGAGTGTGCTATCATATTATTCTGTGTGTATGCAATCCTAAGAAGCAGCACCCGGGCCAGAGAATAAGGAGTCAATGCTAAGGAGTGCGGATCTGCTTGGTTTGTATATATACATTAATATATATATACTTACGGAGCTTAGGGTGCACACCGTATACACAGGTAAATACCTGGGTGCCAGCTAAAAAA
>CM044440.1:135567112-135624814 GCA_024363595.1 Xenopus borealis | reverse complement strand
AAGAAGGAAACTGTGTTCTGTCGTTAAACACAGGATCCCTGGTGCCATAACTGATCTGAAGAAAAACCAACAAATTAAAATTAGCTGTATGAAAAAAAATAATGTACATTTAAGAAACTTTTTTAATTTTATATATTATTTCTCTTTCTTAAGGATCTTAGAATGCTATCTGGTTGCTTAGCTGATGCATATTAGATTGCATTTAGAGAGGAAAATTAAAAGCAAAGCAAAAAATGGGAAACATATTGCACAGTTGCTTCCATCTACAACATGTAGCGTGTTGGTCGCAACTCTTCCATGCATGAAGGCCACTTCTCATAAGAGTTCTCAGGACTGTAGAATTCACCAGCATGATGTAATTTCGCAACTTCGCCGATACAGTATCCCTGGCGAAAATTCGCTAGCGAAGGACATCGACTTGCAGTGATGCCAGTGAGGTTGTGGAATGCACTGCCGGGTGATGTTGTGATGCTGATTCTGTTAATGACTATAAGAGGGGGATGATTTACATACAGACATAATATCAAAGGCTATTGTGATACTAAATACTATAGTTAGATTTGGTTATATATCACCTGGCCAGAGGTGATTTGTGTAAACCATTTGACTGGCTATAAAACCCTTTACACTGCTGTGACTCATTGTCCAGTATAGGTCTATGTTCCATAGTTACTGAGGGCGATATATATTGTCTAATCCTGTTATTGACCACTGCCTGACCTTTCCAATATTCTGCCTGAACTGACCCCTGTCTGTATTCGACTATACTTTGGATCCTGATTTAGTGCTGGGCTTCTGGCCCATGACCTCAACTACACTTCAGCTTCCTGATTCAGTACCATATTGTCTGTTTGGTATTCAACCTGTCTTGTCCCTCACCACACTTCTTGTTCTCTGTCCTATCTGTACAGATGCAGTCACTTTGGATTGTAAGTTTAATGCGTCGTGACTTAACTCATCTATCTCATTTATCTCACTTAGCACAGAATATTGTGTCACAGCATCCCATCCAATTAAAGAGTTCACCATTGAAAACAATGGTGCTTTGGTATGCTAATGAAAAGGTTAAATGCATTAAATGAGTTAAGATAACTTTAGATAACACAGTTTCTTCAATTAGCCCTGAGTCATGACGCATTTAACTTACAAATCCAAGTGACTCTATCTGTATATGTTATTATTCTCTGGACCAAACTCAACTCTGATGTAAAGGTATTTGCTTCCATCAAACAGTATCACTGATTTGGATGGTCAATTTGGTTTTATCCTGGAAAAACCACATTGCTAAATATCTGTCACCTTATTATCAGGGCTATAGCTATAGATGACCCTTTGATTAGACCAGGTGTCAACAATATACATTAGATCTTTCAAATCTATCATAATTCTAGTTGATCACCCTATAGTACCCTAGAAAAAACAATAGTTAATGCATGACCCAAACCCCATTCAGTCTGCCTTTCCATAACTGAACAATCTCCTTTATCACACCATTCAGCACCTCTACTAGATCCAACCTTCATACCATCATTATCATGGTCCACCAGTTGACTTGACATTGAACACCATTTACCTTGATATGAGACAGCCATATCAACTAACTAAAACTAACAGACCCCTACCCTACAAGGCCACAGCAGTGAAAACTAGATAAAAACAAAAACTGAAACAACACACTCCCCCTCACCCCCCATTTTAGGGAGTTTGTCATTCAACCCAAATTGGCAGACCTTCAACCTTAAATTGTAAACTTAAACTGACCTATCAGTGCTGAGACCTGGATCTGGGAATGCAGCCACTCCTCCTAGCCCTTCTGCTATCCATAGCTAGCAAGTCAAAAGCTGATATTGCTACTACTCACTAGCAGAACCCTGAAAATGCAGCCATGTCAAGGCTGGAAGTAATGTCAATGCAAACAATTCCACACTGTTCTCCAGAGCTGGATGAGCTAATCAAGGTCACTTCAAAACTCATCTCTGTAAGCATTTTTACATTAAATTTTATTTTGACTACAAACCTGAGGGTACCTGTAAATCCCTGTGATTGAGGCCATACTCAGAGAAGAAACTGAAGACAAGTCTCCTATAAACCCCACAACATTTTTATTTTTCCAGCAGTTGTAGTTTGGGATTAGTTGTTGTGTCCCTGATAGGATACTAAATGTCCCTTCCAGTGACTTTTCTACACAGTCAAAGGAGTCAAATACGTGATAGCCCAAAGTCACATTAGGCAAGATCTCCTGATCCTTGTTGATCTCTCCAATTGTATAAATGAAAACCAGCAGATAACGGTACCGTCTGAATGATGATCTGGCAAATCAAATACCAGAAACTTTCTTTGAATTTGATTAATCTATTTTAATAATAGTTTACTTTTTCTTTGATCATAACATAAATAAGTGGCAAATATCTTTAGTCATCTACCATTAAGGAGACATTTACACTCTGTACTGTGACAATATGGCTGCTGATATTGGTGCCTAAAATATGTCCTAGACACACAATTGATATCTTCATACTACTTCATATGGAACAAAAGAAAATTGTGATTTTTACATGTTGAGGCAACAGCTAATGAAGATGGGTAAACTTCCCCTTTTTTGCATTTCTGGACTACTGCATATACTCAATTACGTTCAAAATATACTGTAACTGACATAGCTTTAGGTTACACTATCTATAATATGAAACAGTAGGCAAACAAGACAATGAAAAAAGAGTATGCTTACTCACATTTGCAGTCTATAGAGTCTTTCCCTTTGTTTAAAAGAAAAAACTCTGTAATAAGATAAGTCTTTTAAGTGAAAAATTCCCCCAAGCTTCAAGTCCCCTTCCCTAAAATACTTGGTATCACTGCTGCCGTTCAGCTGGCACCTAGAGCCAGGTCTTGGCATTTCAGCATCTGCAGGAAGAACCTGGAACATCAGAACCACAAGAAGAACCTTAAGTCTGATAGGAAATAGAATCTCCATTGATTCACAGAAGAGAACAAAGAGGAGTTGCAGTATGTGCAGCTGATGGTGGCAAAAATGAGACATAATAATGCAACAGGCATAATAGCTTATTTATATGTATCTTCTATGAAATGCAATTAGGAAGTGCCTGCAAATATCTAAATATTTTTATATATGCTCCCTTGAGAAGCAATAACCATCTTCTTTTTGTCTCTTCCTAATATAGCCCAATAGTCTCTTTGCTTTTGTATATTGCTGTGACTCTTTCTCCTGCATACAGTTATAATTGTATCTAAGAATGCTATTTTGTTATCATTCAGTTTCTTTCTGCTCAGAGCACAACATTTCACAAACTACTGAAAACTACTACTAAGGATGATTTAATGATTTGTAACAGAGGAAAGGAAACTCATAACAGAGATGATCTCAACAACATCCAAGTTGTTATTAATGGTTAATATGGTTAAGTGTCACCATAGTCTCATACAGAATACTATCCAGGATGCAGTAGTGCTAGAATGTAAACCTTAGGGCTACATTGAGTTCCGTTAGGTTTGACCAATATTCCACTCAACAGGAGAGACGGAGAGGATTCTGTTCTAGGATAAGACCTGTCATGGAATCTGAATTTCCATTTTGGATAATTTCCAGAGTTAGACGTGGAGCCAGATGTGGGCATTGAAAGTACAGTTTCTATTTTGCAGATGATAAGAAATTGTGCAGAACTATAGGTTCCAAGTTGGGAAACCGGGCAGCAAACTGGAAAATGAGGTTCAATGTTGATAAATGCAGGTTATGCACTTTGGCAAAAATAATATAAATGCAAGTTATACACTAAATGTCAGTGTGTTGGGAGTTTCCTTAAGTGAGAAGGATCTTGGGGTTTTTATAGATAACAAGTTGTCTAATTCTGGGCAGTGTCTGTAGCTACTAAAGCAAATAAAGTTGTGTCCTGCATAAAAAAGGGCATAAACTCAAGGGATGAAAACATAATTGTACCTCTTTATAGATCCCTAGTAAGAGCTCATGTGGAGTATGCAGTGCAGTTTTGGACTCCAGTCCTTAGGAGGGATATAAATGAGCTGGAGAGAGTGCAGAGACTAAGTGCAACTAAACTGGTTAGAGGGATTAGACTGGGAGACTTCAATTATGAGACTGGGAGACTGTCCAGGTTGGGCTTGTTTTCTCTGGAACATGATTCCATTATACACTAAATACATTAGAGGACATTATAGACAAATATTACCCATAAAGAGGATCCGCACCAGAGGCCACCCCTTCAGACTAGAAGAAAAGGACTTTCATTTAAAGGAACAGAGTAGGTGGTTCTTCACAGTGAGGACAGTGAGGTTGTGGAATGCACTGCCGGGTGATGTTGTGATGCTGATTCTGTTAATGACTATAAGAGGGGGATGATTTACAGGACAGACATAATATCAAAGGCTATTGTGATACTAAACTCTACAGTTAGTATACTGTATCTATGGGCATATATGGTTTGTGTGAAAGTATGAAGGGGTGTGTGTATATGCTGGGTTTTAATTTGGACTTTGACTTTTTTCAACCCAATTTAACTATGTAACTATGTAACTTCATTGTAGAAAGTTGAAATTTTTTATAGTCAGTGCTAAAAAGTTCAGGATATTGAGTATGCAGCAATTCAGGTATGGGGTAATGGAAAGAAAAAGGAGAAAAATGGTAGTGCTTAATAATGTAGTAATTTTCTCAAAGTTGTAGTTCCACAACCTCATACACTCTCATACTACAACCATAATTCCCTTTCCCATGGGTGTAAATTACAATCCAAACTTCCTTAACTTCACCCCGTGTTAGTGATTGATGGGTACTCACAATGTGTACAATAACTTTGGCACATATCAGATTATATTAATGCTGTCTTTCTTGGTTTTCTTGCTGTTAAAACAATATGGAGCACAGAGATAGTGTAGATCTCGTTATTACATAAAACGCATCATGTTCCCCTTTGCATTTGCCAGTGTGAAGATGATGCAGGTTTGGTTATTTCTGACCAAGACCGGTTGTCTTTAAACTACATGTAGACTGTCCGGCTCTTGGGGGTGACGTCAGATGCCCTTCCTTCTGCTTTTCGTGGACTTCGACTTTCTCAGAGACTTTGATGTCTGACGTCATCCCCAAGGGAAAACTACAACAGGGCAGTTTCACAAAGATCAACAGTGTCAAAAGCAGCTGAGAGATCTAGGAATATTAGTAGTGAGAAGTTGTCTAAAGCCTGAATGTAAGGAATGTAGCAGGTATCCAATATATATATACAAGTACCTGAGTATTTTAAAGATTAAGGGTTGCAGGAAGATGGGACAAAGGTTGCCACTATTGGAGGGATCAAGAAAACTTTTTTTTTACTATAGGCAGTGCAATTTGAGATGGAAGATTTAAATAGAATGTAATAGATAATATCACAGGAGTTGCTGAGAGGTTTGACAGAAATAGGATTGAATGTACAAGTAATATCTAACAGATTCGGAAGTATCTTCCTCTTTATCTATTTTCATAGACTCCTATTCATCCTAAATCCTCTACTGACTACTTGTCTTTTAAACCTTCTGTATTGACAAGATCCTGCTCCTTAACACACATGTATTTTTCCTCATTCCCAATCCTTCTTAAAGAAGAACTAAACCTTTTGTAATGAAACGTATTCTCAGTGCTCCTCATTGTGCTCCTCATTGCTCCTCAACATGCATATACATACCAGAGCCATTTTATTTACAATGCATCACTTTCCCCAGGTTCTCCATGCTTGTTAATGTTATTGACACTATAATTATTTGTTGATTAAAGGCAGTGCATAGTGGTAAGTTGTCCTTTATTGTTCATTTCCACTTCATTTTTCCTCTGCAAGTATTCGCTACCTTCTCCCTTTGCAGAAAATAAACTTATCAGAGGGAGCAATACTGTTATTCCAGGATCATTCCCACTGTTTTTCCCTGTTTTTTGCCTGACAGTGTCCTACAAACTTTCTTCTCTTTTTTACCCTTTGAACTGAACAAAACTTAAGCTGACCTTGGGGAAAAAACTCTTTCCATATCTATGAAAAAAGAATTGGGCTGGTGCTATGAACCATGAAGATGCTCAAACTTACTTGAATCGTCCAACCAGACCACTTAATTGCCTTAGAACCGACTGATGTTTAAACACAGTGGGTTGCATCATAGCTTGCCAAAGACTAACTTAATTCCATTTTTGATGTCATGCAGTTGAAAATGTTGGCCTCAAATGCCACCCAATCTGTAGAAATGCACATATGCAATAGTGTTGGTATTGGGACATCACTGCAGTTGCAACATAGCATGTATCTACAATGTTGCTGGAATTGTGGGGGGGGGTAAATTCTGTCTTGTGGTTAAAAATATAGGGGTTTCCATCTGAAAAATGTGCACACTGCACTACATTTATCATAGTGTTCCTCATCTATAGTAGTTACAGTATGGTAGTAGGTTCTGTACAGTGTTGTACGGTTGTACTGAGGTTTCCTTGCTCCATATAAAGCCTTGTTTGTGAATGCAATGCCATGTACAAAGTGTAATTTTCAAACAATGTTCACACAATGCAGTGTTTGCAGCTCATTTCTTCAGTTGGGGTTTGTGTCACTTCCAGTGCATACACCAAGATCAGTGGTATCAATAAGTAGTTTCATGGGGTTTGTCAAAGTAATGTGGGTGGGGAAATTGGTACTTGATGCAACTATACAGAAGTGTAAGGAGCATTAATAAATGGTGTTCATAAGAACACGCTGTATCTGTTTTATAGCACCACGCTTTCATAATTCCATAATTTCCCTTAAATTCTGTATAAGGCCTGTAACAATTTTTCTATCCTTTCTAGAAACTGAGGCTAACCTACAGTAACCTACAGTAATTGCTTCAGTTATAACACTATTAGTGAGACAGTGGTGTGTGTTGAGATGTACAAGAGAGACATTTACTTACAGGCTACATGAGGAACATCTTTGCTCTTCATCAAAAGTATCACACACAACATATTGATTATGGTTTTTATAGCTCTGCAATAGCAGCAATTGTACAGTAATTAGCATCTACTTCATTTAAATATGTTTGTTCATTTGTAACAATTATATGCTGTTGTTTTTATCTCCTACCAATTTAGTTTCCACCTTGAACATTTGCACTGGACATGCCCCTTTGTCTAATCTTTCACTAATGTACTGGGAAACTGAATATCAAGGGTCGTAAATATGGCTAGAGCCTTGGCAACAGTTTGTAGCAAGGGGGTATTTAATTACACAAAAATTACACAAAAGAGGGTTATTGGGGTCCCCTTGCTCAGTGTGAAAAAGCTAGTGGAATCCCCTTGAGGTGTAATCCTCAGTGTTCCCCAGGTGGAGGCACTGTACTGTAATTCCCAGTTCCCAGTATTTTTCATAGGCAAAAGGGACTCAGGGCCCCTGGATTGTCAAGGTAAAGAGACAGTAACCAAATTAGGGTTATATTTGGAGGCACTGCTGAGGTGTCGACTGGGTAGCTGGATAAGTTTGATGAAAATATGTCTGCCTTTGAAACTCCACAAAGTGTTTGCCAGTGGTGTACTACATTGGGACTTAACCCTGAAAGGTTTCCGATGTGGGGCCCATGGTGCCGAGAGTGAACAAAGAATTTATTTACCAAGTTCTAGATGGGGAACAGATATCTACTGCCAAGGCGGGCTGTGTCATGGTGAGATTCTGCTGGGGTCCTGCTGAATGTTCTTACAGACAGCCCCAGAGAGATAGATGGTGATCAGGTTCCACATGATTTTGATGATGAAAGTGAAGGACCATGGAAGATGCCTGACAAGTCTGATGATGCAGATGAGTTAACTTCAAAGGGTGACGCCCTTACTACCCAATGAAACCCCAAATGCCAAAAAACCCCAAAAAATTGTTATTTTACTACTACAAAATCTGATTTTTTTTAGTGGAAAAACTAGATTTTTTTCAGGATTTATTATACTCCAAGGATGGAGAAAGTCGGAATGTAAAGATCTGGCATCTCTGCCAAGGTTGCATATATGTCAATAGGAGAATTCCCAAAGTCATCTTGATCTGTGCTGGATTTTTCATGCAATAATCTGAAGATTTTGTGGTTTTCAGAAAAAAAAAATCGTAGTTTTCGAGTGGAAAATATGAAAAATGTGTATGATTCTTTTATTCTGTTTTTTTTTAGGACTTTGATAAAAGGATAAAGCTGATTTGTAACATAGGAATGGAATAATAAGGGTCCATGGTTCTGAATGGGATATGGCATTAAATCACCAACTTACACTTCAACTCTTTTTGGAGTCAGACTTACCTGGTGAGGTAGAGACTTGTCTGATCATTTTGCTCTAGTCACATGAACTCATGCCTTACTCTGTAACAGATGTGACTTACAACTAATCCAAGTTTTGCCTAAAAAATGCAATGATTGGGGAGTAGATAAGTAGAGAGGCAAAGTCGCTGCTTTTAAATTTGACCTTTAATAAATGGGCCTCCAAAAAATGAAACTCTATTGAACTTGCAATAATCTACTGCCTTATAACTGAGTAACTAAAACTTGTTACAGTTTAATACATCATCTCTAAACTATCAGAACTACTATGGTAACTTCATTACAGGGGTCCAGAGGATACAGCCCATAAATAATTAAAGGTTGTACGTATAAGGGACCTGATTATTAAAGGTTACATTATTCTGGTCAAGGCACATCAGTTTTAATTTTATGAGGAAAAACTTTTTTTTTTAGATTTAGGGGCAGATTTACTAAGGTTTGAATGGTAAGAATTAAAAAAAGAAATTTGTCCAAAACTCAAAATTTTAATTTAAAACCACAGACTTGATTTTGAATTTGAGATTTATCACCTCTTGGCCCTGGAAACAGTTCTCATTTGACTATTTGGAGGAAAACTCGAAATATAACTTCAAATATGATTCAAATGTTCCTATTCAATTGAATGTTAGATAATCAATTTTTTCATAAATAACCTTCCATTCAAGTTGTGAGTACATTCAAATTTATAAGAGTTAAAAAAATTTGCATAACTTTGAAATTGAATTTTGATTGAAATTGGATAAATAACTCCCTTATTATGCTCCAAAGCTGCTAAACACTAGAATCTGAAAACATTCTAAAAAAATACACTAAAACTTGTTTAAATCATGTAGAAGTCAATGGCAGATGAACAACATTAAAGGGGAACTCCACAAAAACATAACTTAACATTTTTGAAAAGTAAACATAATTTAAAGCAACTTTGCAATATACATCACTTAAAAAATATGGCAACTTTTCATGATTTTCAGTGTTTTCTGACAGTTTCCTAATACTATCCACCTGCTCTCTTGTCAATCTTTCTGACTACGTTGCTGTGCTAGCTGACTACTGTTACTTTATATCAACAGCCATCTGTCCTCAGTCTGCATCCTCCAAACCCCACAATTCCCTGCACACATGATTTCAATAAGAAAAGGAACATCTCAGTGCAATGCATTGTGGGTTATGTAGTTCCTGCATGCTGTCTGTAAGCTCAGGAGAAGTATTTAGTGTGTTAGTACCTACTTCCCTGCCAGAATTTCAAATAATGCGATGTGATGGGTGTATTAGGGGTTTCTGTGTTATGTGGGCCTATTTATCAAATTTTGATGTTTTAGGAGACCCACCTATCTGAAATGGAATCAGAAAAATTAAAAAGAGGTTGGGTAGGTAATCTAATTTTTTACTATTGCTGTAAAGAAAAAAGTTGGAATTGAAATTTTATTTCATAAGTCATTGAATATTCATATTTTAAGGGGAAGATTTATGAAGGGTCGGATTGGAACATTTGTAAATGTTAGTAGCCTTCCTAACATACAAGTTTTTTTCTGAGGAAAAAGGAATCAAGTTTAGTCAAATTCAATTCAAGTTTTTGAGTAGGTAAACTTCATGTGAGTTTTAGCTATTCAATCGTTTTATTCAATAACCACCCAATCAAATAAGAAGTATATTCGAATTTAAAAGAGCTTAATACAACTCACATTAATTCAAAATTGGACCTTTGATAAATGTGCCTCCAAATGTCGATAAGGATACAGAATGTAAATTTATTTTTGCCAAGGTTTTGTTTCATAAGTGTTACATTTATGTTCTATTTATGCTCCAAAATAATTCAGAAATTAACATAATTTCTTCAAAATAAATTGATAATGGGGGGGGGGCTATCAACAAATCTGCTGTCAACAACACTGCTGTTTAGCAATGGGGTCAGCCATTCAAAGGAGAAAATGCTCAAGTTGCACAGTAGATAGCAGATAATAAGCTCTGTAGAACATAAAAGTGTTATCTGTTATCCACTATTTAACCTGTGCCATTTAACCTTTTTTCACCATTGATGTACTTGAATGGCTGCCCCCATGACTACACAGCAGCTTGTTTATATAAACTATAGTAGTACTTATCTGTTATCTACTGTGTATCCTGTGCTTTAATGGCTGCCCCCATGGCTACACAGTAGATTTTTATAAAAAACTATAGTAGTACGTATCTGATGTTTTAGTTGTTGGCTCTCATGATTGGAGTCTCATGGCACTTTATAAAGATTCCCAGAATAACAGTACACATGACAGAACATATTACAGAGATGGAGGCTACAGTATCACCCAAGTCTTCAAAGGAAAGAATGTTTACATTCTTTTGGATGCATCTATTCTTTTTTTGGTTAGACTTTTTATGTTCTGGACAGTTCTATGCAACTAGGAGATTTATTTTCTCATGAGGTACAGGAAGAGGTTTAGGGATTGCCCTGCTTGTTAGACATGGTGTGAAATAAAGGATTTACAAAGGAGCACGTATATTTTTTAATCATGACTTGTTGTGTTAGATATTTCTGCACGTGTCACACAACTGTGTTAATTAATATAACTCCATCTCCCGATGTGATAGGTTGAAAATAATTGGTTTTTCTGCAATGGAGATTTTTTTGCCTGAGCTCACATTTACTATAAAGTGAGCTGCGCAATTAATCATAAAAGTCCATAGTGTCTATAGTTATCGTCAATTCATATTACAAGTCTATAAAAACATCAAATTGGAATTTCTTGGGGGGTTATTTTACTTAGGAAAGTTATACATTTTTTTTTTCAGGATAACCTGGGCTTTCTAATCTGCCTATATGTTTATTTAATTCCACTTCTGTAACAAGCTAAATACAAGACATGTTTTTTTTTTTTTTTTTGCATAATATGGGGATCTGTAAAAGAAATATGTGTGATTGTCTCAAGTGTCTAATTGCTGCTAAAACTAAAGAAATACTTTTCCTTTAGAGAATATATTAACTCAAATTGCCAATATTGCCTCATTCATTAAGCTAAAACTAGTAAAATAATGCAAGTGTGAGTTAAAAAAAAAACTTTTTAAATATAAAGCTGTGTAAAATACACTTTATTGTTTTAGTATTTTGTTTTGTTAATGAGGCTTTTACATCTAGAAAATTCAAAGACCAACTGCCACTACTGTAGTGAACTTGATAGTGTGATGGCTCTCATTTGCATCTTCAACCATACTGTGGTTTCACCTTCCCATATTGCCAGAATATCCTCCGATACCATCGTTTTTTAAATATCCCGAGCGCCAATCCCCAGAGCTTCTCACATGATGATTAAAATGTCTACATGAATGAAGAGGAGGGGACAGAGGTGAAGAACAGCCTTGGGACACCTGTTATGTAAATCTAACCCTGCCAAGATCTCTGGATCCTTGTTGATCTCTCCAAACCAGAAGATAACGCTAGAGTCTGAATGAAAACCTGGAATGGAAAAAGTGCTTTATTTAATTTAATGTATTCCTACCTGTAGAACCACAGAAGCCTGCTAGTGAGTTTTTTTTGTGAGCATAAGGGTGATGGCCAAGAAGGAGATTTGTTGCCCATGATAAAAATGGATAACTGTGGGTGACAAATCTCATGAAAATGTGCTGGCAGTAACTAAAATTGTTGGTCAAAAAACCTATGCATTGCAAAGTCATCTGAACTGAAGTTTCCTTGAGAGACATCTTTGGGCGACTCTGGAAGAATGAAGCAATGAATAGATTATAGTGATGGGCGAAACGGCCGCGTTTCGCTTCGCCGAAAAATTCGCGAATTTCCAGAGAAATTCGCAAATTTTTCGCCAATTCGCGAAACGAGTCGCGCGGCATTTTTGACGCGTGTCGCGTCGTTTCCGACGCGTTGCGTCATTTTCATTGCGCGTCGCGTCGTTTTCGGCGCGTCGCGGCAAAAACGACGCGCGACTCGTTTTTGCGCGGCGAATTTTGTTGAAGATGGAGAGCTTACAGTGAAATCTTTGCCAGAAATATTTGAAGATTTACAGCAGAACGCATTTGTAACTTTATTAGTAGTAGTTATACAGAAAGTTCCAATTTAAAGGAGAACTAAACCCCCCTCCAAAAGCCCCCTAAATTCACACAGCACCTGCCGGAACATGTGCAGTTGGGTCAAGCCAGAAATCAGCTTCACCTGCGCATGCCATAATTGATTTTGAGACTTTAAGGCAATACTAAGAGCAAGAAGATGGCAACTGGGAGCTCCATGGAGCTTCTTTGTATTTAAGGGTGAGAATTTTTTAATGTCTTTTAACACTTCATTGGCTTTTGATGGGGGTTTAGTTCTCCTTTAAGGGAAGCCCATCTTCCATAGATTTAATTTTAAGCAATTTATTCAAATTAAAAACAAAATATTTTCCATTTTCTCATGGGATTGTTTACTGGCATTCTAGTATTTAACTTCTCCTTTGTGGCTTGACTACATATTGAGTGGTTGAGAGGTTTATGAAAGAAAGCAGGTCTTTCAGTAGCTTTCAAGGGGTACCCAGGGTACAAATAAGCACTCACCCCAAATTTCCCCCTAACAGACCTTCAGACTGAACCCCCTTAGCTCATAACATGGTTACAGATATATAGAAATATTGGGGTAACAGTCACCCTGCTATAGATCCAGGGGTACCCAGGGTACAAATAAGCACTCACCCCAAATCTCCCCCTAACTGACCTTCAGACTGGGCCCCCTTAGCTCATAACAAGGTTACAGATATGCAGAAACATTGGGGTGTCACCCTGCTATAGTTCCAGGGCTGATATGTTCATTATATGACTAGTATAGATTGCTCCCCATTACTAGCTAGCACAGAACTTTGCACATGGCAGGTGCAAATTTGCTTTTGAATTGTAGGTAAAATAAAATCTGGTGAACAGTCCCAATTTGTTGCATTTTGCACTCCTTTAGTAAACAAGCCTATATAATGTATCTTGTGTATCAGAGGAGATGGGGGGATCAGGAAAGATTTCCTATGCCCAACTGAGGTTTGAAGACAAAACCACTGGGAGAAATCTGGAAACAAGTGACCTTGTTGAAATATATTGAAAATCCCATTCCAGATTGTAGAGATGCAAGAAACCTCCTGCTGTTATGGTCTCTAATAGTTACAACAGGTGAACGTACAGCACAGAAGAGTGGATTATACAATTTGCCTGGAGAAATTAGCAAAATATTTTTCCATGTTTAGTGATGAACAAAATGCCCCTATAAATATAATAAAATATCCTGCAACAAATGTCCTATTGAGTTCAATGCATTTGGTGAATTTGCTGTTTTATGAATTTTCAGCAAAGTGAAATACAGATTTGTACATTACTTGTTTCCTGTGGAACAGAAATTCCACATACTCAGTTCCAAAGCGCAAATAAAGAATGAAAGAGTTATTGGTGTTATTAACTTGAGCTGAGCGGAAATTGTAGAAAAACTGCACTCTCCAGTATAAACATTCTACTATTCCTCAAGGCCATCATTTCTAATGTCCCCCTCAAGCTTGTTCATTAAGAACTGTCATTAAGAACTGTCCTTGCAAATTAATTATTTTGAAGGAAGTCTCAAATTAATTATTGTTCCACATTTGACTGAGTTGATGCTTTTTTCCCCAAGAATGTAAAATGTTGTTTTGTCCCATACACATATTTGCATCTACCTTGAATGCATGCAACAGTCCCCACTGTTCTAGATAACTCTGCCTCTAACCTTCTGAGAACTGCAGTTAGGTGGTGGAGATGAAATTCACCTGAAAGACTCTGGAAATCCATCTTGCTGGCCCATTTCAAAAACATCCAATAACATCTACATCTGTTTGAAGTCTCATTTCTAAAGTTCAAAAATATTAAACCCCCTGAGGGTCCACCGCGCCAACAACTATAACACTACAGTCTACTTTGTCTATGTTTGGTTGAGTTGGAAAGAGTGATGACTGACATTTTAAGAATGAAATCCTCTGAGAGACTTGTCTTGGGTATAGTGTGACATAATAATGTCTATGCCTATGACCACCAGTTCACTGTAGGGTTCATACACCTCAAATGAGCCTGTTAGTGATATAGATTATTATCCTACAGATGCCACCACACATTATTGATTTAGCCTTTGTGCGTCTTTTTTCACTTTCAAGGTATTCTTGATGTTGTTTTTATTTCTAAATTACACTGTTTAAACTGCAAATAATTTACTCTAACCCTCATGAAATAGCAAGGCACATCCATTTGAGGAAGCTACAATAGCTATTCTCCCCAAATTACCTCTGTCTTCCCAAGGGAAACATAGGAAACAAGAGGAAATTAATTTGCCTCATAAAAAAGGTAAGCACAAACACTCAAAGTCTAATAGATGTTGACCCTCTTATCCCACTGAAACACCACTCTATAATAAACACTTTTGTTTCTTAATAGTGGGGAGTTTTGTGTTCAGTTCAGGCCTTAGAAATATAATATAGCATTTGGGAATGAATATACAGCATAATATTCCAGCTCCAGAAGATACTATGGCAAATATCTCGACAGCCACCATTCTACTCCCCTTACTGCTCAGGTATGCAGGGACAAATGCCACCCACACACTACAGAACACCAACATACTGAAAGTGATGTTTTTAGCCTCATTAAATCGGTCAGGGAAATCCTTGGCTAGAAATGCAACAATGAAACTTAGTAGGGCTAAGGTTCCTATATATCCAATTATACAGTAGAATAAAAATCCAGACCCTTCATTACATGTTAGAATAATATAGTCTGGATCAGAAAGAGTATCAGTCTCTAAAAATGGAGGACTGGAGGCCATCCATGCAGCAGAGATCATAGTCTCACCCAAAGAACATAAAATGACTAGTATAATGGAGAGTTGAGTACCTACATACTTCTTCAGCTTGCTCCCAGGCTTTGTGGCATTGAAGGCAATAATAACTGTGAGAGTTTTAGCCAACACAGTAGAAATAGAAGTAGTAAACACAATCCCAAATGTTACTTGTCGGAGGAAACAACATATCTGTGTTGGGCGTCCAATGAATAATAAAGTGCAGAGGAAACACAACATGAGAGAGATGAGGAGGAGACAGCTGAGATTTTGGTTGCTGGCTTTCACTATGGGAGTGTTGCGGTACTTTATAAAGATTGCCAGTATTATGGTACATGTAACAGAGCATATAATAGTAATGGAGGATAAAGTAGCACCCAATGCATCTTCATAGGAAAGGAAGTTTATATTTTTTGGGATACAGCCATTTTTCTCTTTGTTAGAATTTTCATATTCTGAGCATTTTATACAATGCCATGCATCTAAAAGTAATAAAAATGGAAAAAGAACATGTCATGGTTGCTGAAATGAACATAACCAGCTTATCAGAATGTAAATAAGAGTTTTCAGTTGTACCAGATAAAGCAGTTAATTATTCCTGATATGTACTTTTGCTTATTTATTTCTTTCTGTTTGCAGATAAGTCTATTGCTGCCTTAGTTAACTTTTGAAAACTACTAAGGGTAAGACTGGTTTATTATAAATTTATGGTAACATTGAAAACAATACCCTTTGTAAAGTATTTATGGGGAAGACCGAATGTTTCGGTAGTTCCTAATGTGGCCTAAATTGTTATATTTTCTTTGGGTTAGGTTTGTTCTATTGTTTACATGAGGCCATGAAAACAATTTCCCAAGAATTAACCTTTCTCACCACGAATGAACATTGGGTTAACTGGAATAATAGTGTGAACCAATGGACATGTGGGAGGTGGGGTTTGTACTAATTACAATGTGGATTTAAATTATGGTTTGTTTGGTGATTTTTGATACTTGACAAAGGGCATGTGAGCGTGAAACATGTAGTTCACGGCAGTTCCAATAAAGGAAGATTGCAGCATAGCTCTGCGCCTCAAGCATCCTCCATCTTTTTTTGATATTAGCTTATCAGAATGGTAGCTTATGTGGAAGCATATAAAATCAAAGGGTCATTTTACACTTGGAGGGAACAAAGTGAAAAGAAAAGCCAGAATTCACCATGTTTTTGCACTTTGCTCCTTGCCCTACAGTTTACATTGTTAATAAAATCCTAACATGCTGCTCTATAGTCTTTAGACATACATGGGAATATTCCCTTGTTTGTTGGAAGGATAAATCAAGCTAAACTATGACCAGCTCACATCTGGATCCTGTGCGAATGTTGGACTGTGTATGATCAGTTGTGTGAGCGTGTATAGCTGAAGCAGTCTGGGGATACGTTGAGGAAGGGGGTCATATATCAAGTCAAAGTGTTTACCTCTAAGCCAGAGGAGCACAATAGAACCTACAACCCAGTGATATCTCAGTACAGCTAGAGCTTGGCCCTTGTCTCTGTATGGTACAAATAATTCTTTTGACATACTGTTAAAATAAAAAGTGGCTGGTCGAATGAGTTTTCACATTATAACGTACCTGTTGTGTTAGATATTTCACCTTCTGCACATGACACACATTTATAACAGCAGGTTGGTTTCCTTTCAATTTTTGATTTCCTGTATCCTGGCCCACAGGGCTCATTGCACTGAGATTGGGGACACTGTGGCGCAAAATATATAGGTGATTTAAAGGTTTGATTATGGAGAACAATTATTTTGCTCAACACATTTTTTTCCAGTGTTTCTAAATGACTGTTGTAAACAAAATGGATGGAAACACAAAGTAAATAACTAAAAGTTGTATATTTATTTGAATTCCAACCACCAAAATTCTTGCCATCCTTTACCAGTGAGATATGGCATGTTTATCAAAAAAAGTTTTTATTTTTTAGATTTAACCTGACCAAAAGATATTACCATGGACATTCCTCTCCTCCAGTACTAGCAATTTACTTTACACCTATTCACAAACACACCAACACAATTTCCAAGACAGGAAACACCATTTGTTCACTTAGTCCATTGGTCCCCAACCAGTGGCAACATGTTGCTCACCAACCCATTGAATGTGGCTCCAAGTGGTCTCAAATTAGGTGCTTATTTTTTAATTAATGGTTTGGGGCAAGTTCTGGTTGCATAAAAGCCAGGTGTACTGCCAAACAGAGCCTCCCGTAGGCTGCTAGTGCACTTAGGGGCTACCAGTTGTCAATCACAGCCCATAAGTCCTCGGGAACTTTTTGCATGCTTGTGTTGCTCTCTAACTTCTTTTCGCATTGAATGTGACTCACAGGTTTAAAAGTTTGGGTATCACTGACTTAGAGACACAAACAAGTCCACGCTAACACAAACTTCAGAGGTATTATGAGCTCTATGGCTCAAGAACCAAGAGAACATTGGGTATAAAGTATTCAAAATAAAAGAAAAATTGTGATATAAAGCAGAACATAAGGGGACATCCTTAGAGATTGGAACAATGGTGTAATAATTGTACCCAGGTTAAAAAAAAAAACTCTGTTCCAAAAACAGTCTTCTTAGTGATTTTGGTGGGGCCATGAATGTTTCAGGCATAAACCCAGCTATATCCACTCGAAATAAGTACAGTATGCTCTAACTACATGCAACCTGGTTGTCAACACTCCCTATATGACTCTTTACTATGCAAAAGTTTGCTTTCCTTCTAAATCGAAGTATTAATTGAGGGAACCTGAAAAATACCCCTGTTTAATGAAAGTTCAATAGTAGAAAATGGATATCTGGGTATTCCTTGTATGCTGCAATTTAAGCCATATTTGTGTTTCATATATTAAACTTTAAAGAGTCATAGAAGGGGAGAATACTGTCGGTATTCTAGATTCATCTGGATAGAGCTCAGTGGTTGACAGTTTAACAAGAGAATTGGCATACTTTTGGGTTAGCTAAACTCCAGGGAACAATAAAAGCCAGTGAGGTCATCAGCCAGGCGAGTCATGTAAAGTCAGATGGTGGTTTAAGTGGATGGCTATGAATTGCAGATGACAGAACCTCATTGATATCTGCACCATGTCTGCACCAATGGGCTAGCCTTATAACCACACACAAGCCCGATGACTATCACTGATACTTTTCATACTTAAGATTGACATATTTGGTCTTCTTACTCACATTCCAGCCACATACCCAGAACTTTACAACTTACAGAGCACAACCAATCTTGCCTTCAGTTCCGGAGGAGAGTGGGATGGCTTCAACATAACTTGAATGTGGTCAGATCATTACTGTCCACCCAATAGGTGGGTTCTACAGTAACAACATTGGGTCATTTAACTAATTCAAAAGTATTGGCTCCAGGGGTGCTCCACCAAGGAGGTGAGTTGAGAAACTCGCCTAAAATGGCAGCGCCCCACTAGGTACAAGGGGCGGCAAAAAGGCAGCTCCTGGTACTTTAAGAGCCAAATTTCCTGTTTTCAAATGGGAAATTAGGCCCTTCTAGGGCAGAGCATAATTATGCACTTTGTGCTGGCGTCCTGGCCCTCTATGCCACCCTTGTGGACCCCCCTCCAGGGGCAAAAAGGTGAGCGCACAGGGAGGGGGGTCCGCAACAACGGCAAGCTGCCTCAGGTGGCGGAGGGGCCAGGATTGCCCCTGATTGTCTCTTAAACAACCATGGATTGGCTGAGCCTATCATTCCTCAGGAGTTTTAACACTTTGTGCTGCATGTTGAGCTTACAAATAACCCCTCATAACTTCAGTATTACCTTTGTAAAATAAGGACCCCACAGATCAGAACTGCTATTGAGGTAAAGCTGACTTCCAACAGGTTTAGAGGTATCAAAGCTTCCAACCTTGACTATTTGGACATCTCCTTCTTCTGAGAAAAAACATTTCACAATTTCATAATACTTTGATGGATCTCTTTTCACATTAAAGTGAATCTTGTGCTTTGAAGTCATCTCAAAATTCTTCCTCTGTATGATAGAATTTAACTATGTATGAAGAGATTTATTAATAATAAGTTAATAGTCATCCTATGTTTGCATCTGTGAGTATTCTTCCCAGTATTTGCTTTTAGGGCATGGGTGATAATTGAAGTTGACTGTAGTTACTGGATGAAATACACATGCACAATTGAGAAGGAACTTTACTGTTGCATTTACACAAGGCTGATTATATGACCCACCAATCATCTTACCTGCCATTGCTTAATATTAATATGCTGTCTTCCTCTTCTGTCAGGGTGATCTGCCATTGTTTGGTTGATGTACAACTTATGAAGAGCGAGAGCCATTGTATATACTGCAGTGTAAACTCCAAATGATATTCTGAAATTTAGTGTTTCATTTAGTGGTACATCATACTCCTCAAAGTATTCACTCTCAGTGCATTTGGGAAGAGAGATGCCTGTCCTGCTTGGGATTGTTTGGATGGTGTTGAACAATGTGCAATCAGATAATTTCTCTGAGGCATTTGGAAACAAAATGCCATCATTATATTCAGATGGATTTAAACCATATAAAAAGTCTTTAAACCCAGAAATCTCTCCTTGTTGGGTGGAAAGAGCCAAAATGCCACTGAACATTATTCTGTTTTGGGGATATGCTGAATCTAAAATCCTTAGGAAAGTTGACGATACAATCCATATTTTCTCTGGCATATCAAAGATGGCAAAAAAGAATAAAATAAATCCAACATATCTTAAACTGGCTAAAAGAACTATCACATTAGCTGTGCTTCTGCCTAAAGTCTCTCTAACCTTAATTTGGGTTGTAGACGCCATTGACCCAAAATCAATTTTAATAAAGAAGGCAACACAAATACCATTTTTCTTCATTTCTTTCTCCAGATTTTTGCCTGCCATAAGCTGAGTCTTATCGTCAGATACAATGAGCCCGACCCATCTCCAGCCAGAGTGCTTAATCAGTTCCACAATCCCGTACATTTCAGACAATTCGTCAGGGACAGTTCTGTAGAAAGATGGAAACTGTATTTTGTTGTTAAACATGGGATCCCTGGAGCCATAACTGATCTGCGGAAAAAAATCAGCAAATAGAAATTAATTTGATGACTTAAGCCATTTGGTGTACAGTACATTTCTCAAGGTATCTGCAAGATTTGCAGCTGAAGTTGATCAAAGTTCACCTATCAGTTTACTGTGGCCTGCTATGTTCTGCAATTTACTAAATTTTCTTTAATTTGAAAAAGAGAATTAAAAGGGAGAATTGAAGAACATTTTGACTATCTATTTTTATAAATGTCTTAAATTTAATCTGATTTATTTGGTTTATGGCTGTCCCCACCATGGTGGCCATCTTGATTGAGGACAGGCGCCTTTTCTAGAACTCCATTTCCTGAAGCACTTACCTAGCCTGGCAGCAGCCGGGCTGAAACCATGGATACAATAAGTTTCTAAAATATAAAGTCTGCATTATAAAAAAACACATAAAAGAAACATACAGGACACTTTTGAAGAGCTATAACATTGGCTTTCAGATTGTAAAATTGATCTTTGTCAACGTGTTTATATAAAGAAATATTAGTTTATTTGAATACAAACCTGAGGGTACCTGTAAATCCCTGCGAGTAATGCCATGCAAAGAGAAGAAATTGAAGATAAGTCTCCTATAAAGCCCACAATCTTCCTGTTTTTCCAGCAGTTGTAATTTGGGATTAGTTGTTGTGTCCCTGATAGGATACTAAATGTGCCTTCCAGTGACTTATCTGCACGGTTACAGAAGTCAAATATATGATAGCCCAAAGTCACATTAGGCAAGATCTCTGGATCCTTGTTGATCTCTCCAATTGTATAAATGAAAACCAGAAGATAACGGTACTGTATGAATGATGATGTGCTGTGATGTAATAGAAAATATTTTAAATGTGTTAAATAGATACTAAATATTATTCTTCGAGTGGCAAAACTCATCTGGCATCAACAAGTAGGAAGACGGTCAATGGCCATTATTTTTTATGTGTTTTGCTCTGCTGTTAAAGCCCAACCAAGATACAATGGGGGACTATTAATTTCAGCTTTGGAAAGAATTTTAACTGCCATTTTTACTAAGATATAGACAATTTTTTTGATGGTTTGTCATGGTCACGGTGATGGTTCTGTGCTGCATTCTTTACAACATTTAATTCATGACAGCTGTTTTCTCCTAATCATCATAGACTGATTTTTGTTTTTTTATTTTCCATCAAACTATGGAACCATGAAAGCCTGCTAATGAGTATTTTAGTATACACCACCAATGAGATATTGTTGAAGAGTTACAGTTTCAATTAAAACACAGTATATACGAAATCAGAAACTGTACTGTTTAAGAGAAAGAGTGTTGCAGCATGTTCGTGACACACTGTACTATAACTATACTGTGTTTGTTTGGCCAGAGAGAGAGCTATCAACTACACGAATAATAGGTGTAAACAACCAAAAGAAAACAATTTTGCTTAGAAATCAGAAAGGCAACATAAAGATGATATTACATTATGCTGAAATTCTATTATAAGGGTTCACACGAAAACAAAGTAATGTACCTTGTACATTTAGGTTGTCTTTGCTTTTGTTTGAAATAATTACGTAATGTGTGGTCAGTTATATATTTAAAGTGAAAAATCCCACCAATCATCAAGTCACCTTCCCTAAAATACTTTGTATCACTGCTGCTGCTCAGCTGGCACCCAAACCTGCAATTGGGCATTTCAGAGGCTGCAGGAAGTATCTGGAACATCACAATCAAAGGAAGAACCTTGAGTCTGATAGGAAATAGAATCTCCATTGATTCACAGATCAAAGCAATAACAAGATACAGTTTGCTGAGATGATGATGCCAGAGATGATACCTCATAATGCAACAGAATCACAATAGCAGGTGACTATTTATATATTTTACCAATGAGAAGCTATTGTTGCTCACATACTGTACATATATAAGTTCCTTTGAGAAGTAATCATCACTGCTTTGTTTAGCTCTTCCAAATATAACATTTTACTTTTGTATTTTTATGTGTTTTCATTGGACCTGTCTCCTACTCCCATTTATGATGTTTGTACCTAAGAACTCCAGGAGACAGGTTTACTTTGTGAGCTCTATGAATTGTATTATTATCCTAGATGGGGAGTCTGTTAGAGCACAAACCCCAAGGCTGGTTATTGTGGTGGCCATGCCTATTAAGGCTACTAAGCACATGGTGTAGGACACATTTTATCTCCTTGGAACCAATGTGAGTAATTTGGGGGACATTATAAGATCTTATGACTTTTCTGTTCTGATCAAGACTTTCTCCTGGGACATTGCTTTTTAGACATTTTTATGGTCACCCTTAAGTTAAACATTTGCTCTGGGCCCCCCAATAATTTATTACAAGGTTATGGTTATATTATGGTATAGTCATAGTACCAAGAAACAAGACAAATAAACAATCACAAAAAAATGAAGCCTCCGTGATAGACCGTCATCATGTGCTCTGATAAATTGGAAAACATTTTTTTTGTAAATTTTGAAAATTACTTTTTCATAAATCATATTTTAAAAATGAATTGCTTGGATTTTAAAGTTAATATTTGTTAAGTTGGGATTTATTCAAGAGAAGACCAGATCATGCCATGTCTTCATGGATGTATTTACAACTCAAATACTACACCATGCACATTCCTTTCATCCTACAGTATGTCTTGCTTGGCAAAACCATGGGAGAGTGTGCAAAGCAAAGTTTGGAAGCCATAGAAATAGTTAGCACCACTGTATGAGATAGTTCTGAGACATGCACATGGAGTGTTTATGATGTATGTTTTATGATTTTCACACAGTTACACAGTGGCCTATAGCTCTGTACCCTAATTGTGCGGTTAAGTTACTGCTTGGACAGCAGCACATACTCCAACTAAAGTAAAATAGTATTCTTTATTGGCCCCACTTCAAAAACAGTGTTTACTGTTTACTGGCCCCACTTCAAAAACAGGTTAGACAATGAAGACCAGGCTCTTATGCCCTTCGTTATACACATATGTCTTAATCTATGGGTTAACCCTAACCCTAAACACAGAACAGGATAAGCTTAAGGTTTAATTTAGCAAATCTCAAATCCATCATTACTGCCATGGACCTTCAATTTAGATGTCCAAAGCCCATAAGATTTAAGTAAACACTTGCCACTCTTTCCCTTGCAGGTGATTTTTTTGGTGAAATTTACTGTCTGTTGCAAATACAGAATGTGTAGGAAAAATATTGTGACTGAGTGTAGTAGGCTCAATTACAGTGGAATTCTGGAAAGGAATATTTCATTGTGAATTATGTAATGCAATATTCTTTACTTTTTTCACTGTGCATCGCTAAGTAAATTCTATGTGGCTATTAATAAATAACATGTTCACTAAATTCTATATATATGTGAATAATGAACACTATAGCTATATTAGGTTATATAAATGCATTTATTAATGTGAAAGGAGAAAATCACTGACATTAAAATATATTTGTACACAATGGTTATATAATAGAAAACAGTATGCAGCAATAGGAACTGGCAGACAGTAGTTGAACCTCTGCATATGTCTATATACAGTAAGTATGATTGGATGTCCATCACTCTATAGGGTCCTGATAAAATGACAGGGAAAACATATTGATTGAAGCCAATCCTTTCTTGCTGTGTATAGAAGTGGGCATACACACAAGTTAGCTATTGCCTAAGAGTTTCTTCATAGATTTTCCAGGTTCTATGCCTTGATTATAAGGGAGTGAGCCTTTAGTGTGAAGCCATTTTAAAGGATCTGATATGAGTATTTCCTTAGCTCTATCAGAAAGGATTTATTACATATCATAAAACCACAAAGTGGAAGAAATGTTGAAAAATCGCATTCTACATTTCTGTAATTTCATCTACTTTCCCAGCTAAAACTGGGATGCTAAACCCTTCTCTCAGTTTCAGTTCTATTGTGATCTAGCACTATCAATTTTCTGTTCAGTTCAGGCTTTAGAAAAATAATATAGCACTTGGGCATGAATATACAGCCCAATAATCCAGCACTGGAAGATACAATTGCAAATATCTCAACCACTACCATGCTACTCCCCTTACTGCTCAGGTATGCAGGGACAAATGCCACCCACACGCTACAGAACACCAACATACTGAAAGTGATGTTTTTAGCCTCATTAAATCGGTCAGGGAAATCCTTGGCTAGAAATGCAACAATGAAACTTAGTAGGGCCAAGGTTCCTATATATCCAATTATACAAAAGAAAAAAAACCCAGACCCTTCATTACACTGTAGAACAATATAGTCTGAATAGGAAACCATATCAGTCTCTGGAAATGGGGGATTGGAGGCCATCCACACAATGGAGATTATAATCTCAATCAAAGAACATACAATGACCAATATGATGGACAGGTGGGTTCCTACATACTTCTTTAGCTTGCTCCCAGGCTTTGTGGCATTGAAGGCAATAATAACTGTGAGAGTTTTGGCCAGAACAGTAGAAATAGAGATAGTAAATACAATCCCAAATGCTACTTGTCGGAAGAGACAACATATCGGTGTTGGGCGTCCAATGAATAATAATGTGCAGAGGAAACACAACATGAGAGAGATGAGGAGGAGACAGCTGAGATTTCTGTTATTGGCTTTCACAATTGGAGTCTCACGGTACTTTATAAATGTTCGTAAAGTCACAGCACAAGCAATGAAAAGTATCACAGTAATGGAGGACAAAGTAATAATGAATGGATCCGAGTAGGAAAGATCTTTTATATTCTTTGGGATACACACATCTCTCTCTTTGTTAGACTTTTCATATTCTAAACATTTTATACAGCTTTGTGAATCTAGAAGCAATTACAAGCAAAACAAAAAGAAAGAAAAGTTATTAAACTTGTCTGATACAAAGGAAAATAAGGATAGAATTTTTTAAGAAACCATATTTTTTTCTCTAAAAATTTGTTTTTTAAAAAATTCTGTAAAACTCTAAAAAAGTTATCTTAAGTGATGAAATCACGAAAAAAAATCAAACCTTAATTTGTTTCTCTGATTTGGACTTTTTTTTGTAAAAAAGTGTAAAATTGGTACAAAAGTACGCTAAGTAAAAGTTGTTAAGATCATGTAGAAGTCAATGGAAGTTGCCTTTCTTTTCTTGCCAATGTACGTTCATGAAAACTTGAGGTATTTGGATTTTTTTAATTATTCCATGGCTATTTTCTGTTGTGTTTTTATAATCATATCTTTTATGGCATTCATGGTTTTAAAGAAAATTAATTTAATTGTGATCTTAAAAAGCTCTCATACAGTTAAACGTTTACCTTTTCTAAATGGTCCTCTGAGTTAAAGAAGTCAAAATTCTTTTTAGGTCAATGGGAGCTGTGCTGATCCTATTGGACTTTTCTTTTATGTATTCAGCTTTTAGATGTTTTTGGAATTTTTTTCTAGTAATTGTCCAAACTAACTTTATAGGTTTTAGTATTTTTTAGCACATCATATATTATGATAGTCCCCTAATAAGGCACTCTGCTCAAATGCTAAGGTTCTCACAAACACATCATTAGATAATCACAGAAAGTGTCTAAATATAATTAACACATAACACACAGTTTAAGCAGTGTTGTAGTACATTAAGCTAACTGAATAATATTTTAGTCATCAAGAGAGAGAGAGAGAGAGAGAGAGAGAGGCCATTAGTCAATATGCAGTCCCCATAAGTTCATTAAAGGAAAAGAGTATTACACTCTGTGCCAAAATAGAAGGAACCAAAATCAAAATCATGAGGCAGCCCACCTGCCTGATGTGCATATCATCTTTAGCTTTATCCAAGTTGGCTCTTATAGAAAACTTTATTAGCTTTAGGCCATCACACCACCATACTGTTCTTAGTATTTTATATTTAGTCTGTACTTCTAACTGAATATCAAGAAAGACAGCAGTAAAAAAAAAACAAGAATACTTTTGTAACCAGAATTTTCTTGACAAAATGTGTGACAAAAATATTTCACATAATGCATTCTGCCTGTGACATTTTATCCAATAACAGTTCTTACTAATTTGTAAGAAAATAGTGTTTTGAAATATACAAATGCAGATATTAAATTAATTCTGTTAGGATTTTTATTGGGTTCTTTTTGCAATGAGATTTATTTTCAAGAATTTTGCAGAATAAATGGTTTTGTGTTTACATAATTCATTTGTGATGACAAACCATTTTTGCTTCATATACAGAATGACTATGAATGATTATGTGGTAGGCCCGTCCTTTACAGAAAATAATTGGAATATGTTGGGAATACCAAAATGGCATAAGAAACAAATGGTCAGTGCAATTTTCACGTGGGTTGTGAAACTCTCATAATGCCACAAATATTTCATATATTTCGCCAAAAATATGCTACAGTTTGGAAACATTGCATATTTCTGGAAATGTCTCACACAGGCATACAATACTGGAGTCTGCCTACAGGTCTTCATATAATATGACCTTCTCCTCTATTCTTGAAGAGTCACCACTATAAACAATTCACCAATGAGACCAGAAAATCCAGGGCTAATCATTCTTTATTGAGAGCTGTGGAGTGGGACCTAAATGTTTGTAAATCATTCAGTCCTTCATCACAGCATTGGTGGTCATGGCTCATCCTTACTGAATCATGCTTTGATCTGAAGGACTAAATAGACATGGAATATGTAGTCCACCACTTCTTGATTTCGACTATAAAAGCAAAAGAGTGACTCTGGTACTGTAGCTCAGTCATTACCAACAATACTCCAAGGAAGTGGCCATCTGATTGTTGGGATTCCTTCAGTGCCATATTTGTGCATATGAAGACATACGAACACAATACCAGGTAGGCATATATACACATTTGGGATAAGAATATTGTTAAAGAGGGAAATAAACTCTCAGGTAGAAACATATCATGTAAAATTCAAATTTCTATTTATTACATACCCGATGAGTTGGATATTTCCCCTTCTACACATGGAATACATTTATAACAACATGGTTGTTCCCCTTCGATTTTGTACTTCCTTTTTCCTGGAAGGCAGGGTTCATTGCACTGAGACTGTGGGCACTATGGGAACAAATATTACCATGATATTAACTTCCATTAGTAATAATTCACAACAATACTTTTCCAAATATTACCATTCATTGTTGTTAAAATCTTTCTGAAGATACTGCAACCAGAAGGGCCACCAATGAAGAAACTGGACTCACCAATGTCATAAACCTGTGATTTTTTTTTTTTTTTTTTTAAATAGACCATTAAATCTAATTCTGTAACATGGAGCCTGGCAACATGCACTGATCAATCCCCCTATTTTGTGTGTGTTTTTGCATGTAGTACTTATACAACATATAATGGGTAAGGGATCTATGAAAATCTATTTATTAAAAAATACCATTTTATTTTATTTCAAATTTCCTGCTTATTAAAATGTCAGAATAAACCTAAGACTGATTGGTAAATCCTGACAGAAAGTGTTATTTCTGGTGTGACTGTAAAGTGTATGACTCTTTTAATTATGTCTGATCTTCAGTTTTTAAAATCTGGGAAAAATGCTATGAGTAAGGACATTTCTTATCTACAACTAAAAAGTAGTGGGTTTAGTACACCTTATTCCTTCTCGGCTATGTGCGCAAATACATTAGTGAGCACATTTTAAACTTGTGTGCACAGTTTTTAAAAATTGTGTGCTCAGAATTGATACAAATGTTGTGTTTTCACACAAAATTCTTTGTTTACTAAGAAGGAATGGAACTAGAGGTAGGAATAATAGACACCTGATGAGGTTGGGGAATGCTGGGTAGGTCTACCCCTAGTCTGTGCTCTCTTGCCCCCACTGCTGCTTGTCACAGCTTGATACCATGCAGTAATCCGAGGTTGCTGCAACATCACACTCGAATTGCATAGGCACCAGGCTGGCGTTATCCACCTCTGCTTCCCAGGTTATACTCACCTAGTCTATGGACCACAGTGTAAAGGAACTCAGGTTCACTCTCTCTTCCCTTCATGGCATTCACTACAAGCTGCCCCAGCAGTAGCAAGGGTTCAATCTGTGGGTGAGTCTCTACCCTCTTGTGATGTACCACCTATGCTATGCTGAGTGTATTGTAAATGTAGTGCCCTGGACCAGAGTTACAGCTCATGTGAAAAAATAACATTAAATGTGAATAAATAACATTAAATTTGGTGCACAGAATAATTGAAAAGGTTAATTACGTAAAAAACCAAAGCCTATGATTAAGGGGGATACGCCTGAAACGTGTTAGGCGACACACTCTGCGTGTTGTTTAAATGTGGATTAATAAAAATTATTACTTTTAAACAACCAATCAATGTTGTAGGGCTCCATTTCGGTTTCCTCTAATTGTGTAAACAGTCACTCATCGTGAGATTATAAGAAGTACTGTGGCCATGGACCAAGTAGGAGGAAGTCATGGGAAGGTGGCCAGCCAGGTGTTCTTTGGTTTTTGCGTTCATACTTTGCAGATCAGGGGGGTCGGATGGGAGTGCACCAGAGTTCCCACTTTCCCTCTCTAGGCTACATTACAGTGGACATCTTTGTAGGTTGGAAAGTGAATAAGGTGGAAGAACAAACTGAAGCTGTGAGTGTGAATGATGCTGACACAGAGAACCTAAATTGGCTCAGGGTGGGTTACAGTAGAAGATACTGTATATGTGTGTACTGGAATCTTTGCAGAGAAGCCTTTTGTAGGTCCAAAAGTTCCAAGATCTGTTTCTTGTGACCAGTGGGTAATACTGTATGTTATGTACCCTATTCCCCCCATGAGGTTGTATGAAAAAGCTGACTCTAAGAGGACTGGTTGCTGTATGAGATTTTCCAAAAAATAAAATGTATCTCAGTTGTTTGAGCCGATCTAGTAGAAAAATACATTGTTTTTATTTCAAGTATTTATCACACGCCGCCATGTGTCATTTGCTAACAGGGCCCTGTAAACCTTCTGTTTAATTCTGTAACCCTTCATGTAAAGCTGCACAACTTGCTGTGCAATCTATACGTAATTGATTATGATAATGAATAATGTTACCTGTGTAAAGTAAGGACCCCAGAGATCAGCACTGGCGTTGATGTACAACTGATTTCCAGCAGGTTTGGTTGTGTCAAAGTGCCCAACCTTTACTGTTTGGACACTTCCTCCTTCCAAGAAAAAACATTTTAAAATTTCATAATAGGTTGATGGGTCTACTTTGGCTTTTAAGTATGGTTTGTCTCCAGCAGTTCCCTCAAAATCTTTCTTCTGTATCATTGTGTTTAACTAAAAGAGATGCAATAATACAAAAGAAATGTTTCCCCTGTCTGTGTCTGTTTATAAAATTTATACTATACTAAAATATCCGATCTTCATTTGTCACTGACATACAGTGAATTAGAACAAAGGAAAGGAGGAAATACTTGTAAGGATGGTACCTGGCTCTTCACTAATACATGACACAAACTTTGAATAAACAAATATCCAGACATTATTAAACTGATTTTTTTTCTATAGTCACACACATCCAGCATTTACACCAGAACTGACACTCTTATTTGGCAAAATATTCACACAGGCTTATCCCACTTTTCCCTTTTTCCAGAGGACTTGTGCCTAAGATAGCTAGGTCAGGTCTTCAACGCATCTCCAGTTGCTGGGAATCCCTGTTCCCCACCTGTCTTAGTAATTTGGCACTTCCCATGGGTGCCCCTTTACTCTTCTAACCAGGCTTTTTCTACAGGCAGTTCACTGGCCTGAAGCCCATCAAACCCTGCTACTGGCCTAAACTCTACCTCGTGGGTCCCTATACTTAAGAGAATCCACTGGGACACTATCCCAGCTGCCCCTCTTCTTGGTACATTAGGCAGCCCATGCCCACTAACCTAACTCAGACTCAGGGTGGGATCCCCTTTTTAAACCCCTAGGTTCAAAATCTCCCTCTAGTGGTGGGGGAGTCTGTTGCATCCACACTCATGGGTGTGGTCCTCTTTTATATACAGTACCTTAGGTTCACCATCTTCCTCTACTGGTGGGGGAGTATGTTGCATTCACTCTCCTATTAGCCTCATAATGCATTCAAACATAAATGAACCCACACATACATATCACCCATTTTGAAACATTTTCAATGTATACAAAGTCATTTTTACCCACAAATAACATACATCGCCCAGTCTACAAGACGGAAAAAACATAACTAAAAGAAAAATTCTATGAAAAATGCACAGCCTCATCACATCTAAATGTCCTTCTACCTTATTGGAATTCTTCTCCTAAAAATAATGTTTTAATTTTCCTGCCTACAAAGCCATCTTTAAGAATTAAATATACTGGTTAATATTATACCAGTTCTCTGTAATAAGTCTATGAAGATAAATAGCTTTTTACTTTAGGACAAAACTATTATAATCCGAAACTTACAGTATTTATGTTACCCTTATTTCTCTTGAAGGCAAGTATAGGACCTAGTATCCATAATGCTTGGGGCAAGTCTGCTAGAAAATCATGTAAACATCAAATAAACCCAATAAACTCATTTTGCTTCCAATAAATGTTAACTATATTAGTTTGCATTTTTATGCATAATGGATTTCCAGATAACAGATCCCGTAGCTGTACATTCAGTTTGCCCCAAGTGGTACTCACATGATAAACAGATATTTGTTAGCATTTCTAAATGTTTGAAGGAAACAGAATGGTATTCCTGCACCAAATAAACTGTAGGGGAGCTTTCAACATGGACCCTTTGTCCTGTAAGATAAATATGCACCCACTATATCTATCTGTGAGCAAATATCCAGTAATTTTATGGAACTAAATTTCACAAAAATATGGCGATTAAATCAACTGCTACTCAAATTGAAGAATCAGTTCAAAGAACATTTGACAGAAAACTTTGCACTACATGAAATTGTAGACTCCTACATTTTGGGGGTGGCCTATTTTTAACTTTATCAATAAATATTGTTTTAACCTTCTATATTTTGTTGCCATGTGAACTCCTTAGAGTGCCGGGTGGGCCATTTCTGTCAGTCCACCTCTTCCTCCTTCTTATTAAAATGGCACAGAAAGTACACAATCTATATACTCTTCAGACTTGTGATAAACTGGACAGTCATAGTGAGATTTGTTTGTTTGGCCAGGTCATCAGACAAGCTGATCTCAAACACTCACACACTGTATCAAATCGTGCTGGTACAACTTTATCATACAGCAGGCCTACAGAAGTAAAGGAGTGGTGCAGTGGGTTGAAGAGCTCCATCTCGAGTTGTGATGCTGAATTTAACCATAATCTGTTGAAACAGATCTGGTCTTGGTCCATATCTGTGATCTCTTAGGAGAGAATATTGACCTGTGCCAGATATGCCCTACCAGCGGTAGATGTGCACTTTTACAACAGGCATGGGAACTGGGCAATATTTGGTGGGACAAATTAGTGAATGGGTGGAAGAGATATAGAAAATTACTAAATGCTACAGTATGTGATACTTTCATTCTCCTTTCAGCATAAGTGGCCAATGTGCTTATACATTTTACACATGACAACTACTCTGGTTGTTTCTGTGTTTAAACTTTCTTTTGAGAGAGTGAAGTCAGGTGCTATGGCCAAAGTTTATTATTACAGGTCTAGGCTTCAGAAGTACCTGTAGCAAATGGATCTGAGTTCTTAGTTAGAGTCATCTTATTCTCCCCTAAGACAGAACCTGCTGCAAAAGTATAACTTCTAAATCATTTTCTAATTAATTAAATGCCTGGTACTAAACTCTGTGCCTCATAATATCTATTTCCCATGTTGCTAGTTACCCTCCTTGTCAATTTCTCTCAGCCACTGTTCTTACACACCACCCACGTCCACCGTCATCTTCCACCTTTAAAACTGTCGTTCTCTCTTATCATGTTTTAAATTCCTGATTCCTTCACAAGGAACTCTCCCTCAGACTCTCCGAAACTCAGATCTTACTTCTTGGAGCACTAGAACAGTATCTGGTCTCTGTAAATCACCTTTATATTTTGCACAAATCCTCTCACCTGCCATGGCTTAAAATTAAATTGTTGACGTCTTCTGCTTTCAGGGTAACTTGGTATATTTTGTTTGATGTACAGTTTATGGAGCGCGAGAGCCATACTGTATACAGCAGTGTAAACCCCGTAGGACATTCTGAAAATCATTGTGTCATTCAGTGGAAGATCAAACTCATCAAAGAATTCACTTTCAGTGCATATTGGAAGGGAAATGCCTAGGCTCCTTGGCATGGTTTGGATGATGTTGGATGGTTCACAATGTGACAATCTCTCTGAGACATTAGGAAATGAAATACCTTTATATTGTGATGGATTTAATCCATATAAAAAATCTTTAAAACCAGGAATTTCTCCTTGTTGATAGGACACAACAAGAACACCATTAAATACTATCCTGTTTTGGGGATAAGCTACTATGTCTAAAATCTTTAAGAAAGTCGAAGATACAATCCATATTTTATCTGGCATGTCAAAGGTGGCAAAAAAGAACAGAATAAAATCCACATACATTAGACTGGCTAAAAGAACTATCACGTTAGCTTTGCTTTTGACTAATATCTCTCTAATTTCAATGGAATCTGTAGAAGCCATTAAACCATTATTGATTATAATGAAGAAGGCCAAACAAATCCCATGTTTCTTCATTTTTGTCTCCAGCATTTTTCCTGCCCTAAGTCCAGTCTCATCATCAGATACAATTAGCCCAACCCATCTCCAGCCAAAATGCTTAATCAGTTTCACAATCACTTTGATTTCAGATAATTCATCAGGGACAGTTCTGTAGAATGAAGGAAACTGTGCTCTGTCGTTAAACACGGTATCCCTTGAGCCATAACTGATCTAGAGAAAATCCATAAAATAGTCAATTTATACAATAAACCATATGATGTTGAACAACAGTGATGACAAAGTGTCTGTCAGATTGAAGTGTGATGTCACTATTATATGAAATCCCCGATAGGCCCACTAACAGCAGCATAATATTGGCTTAATTCTAGGGCTGAACTACAAAGAAAGAGGATGGACGCTGACGGGTCAAAGGGCCACATCAACTAGCTAATGCGGAAGGAAGCTTCTCCTACTCCAGCATTCCAAGTGTGGATTAAAGCTGCCAGACTGCTCCCCTGTATCTGCTCTGCCTCACAGGAGTTATTTCTTTCAATAACACTGGGAGTTGGTGAGACCTTTACGTTACATACCCCAGGGGGGATCAATCTGGTGTTACAACACATACCACTGCTCATACTACTTTGTTATATGCCCCACAGACCCTGGGCAGTGAATGCTGGAGACTTTTCGCTAGTGGGAGCATTTCACAGTGAAGATTCACTAGCATAAATTTGTGCCATGCTAAAATGTATTATTTTTATTATTATTAACATGTATTTCTTTAGCACCAACATATTTCGTAGCGCTGTAAAGTAAATGTGATTGTACAACTAAATCACATGAATTACATACATAGAACATATGGAGTTACATACATCACAATCCATACTGATATAAAAAGGTGTGGAAGTTAATGTGCTTACAATCTAAAGGGAATGATACACAAGGGGGCTGATTTACTAAGGGTCAAAGTGAAAATAAGAATAAAATTCAAATAATTAAAATTCAAATTTCAAAGTAATTTTGGGCTACTTCAAATAGCCCAAAATTCAATTAGAATTGAAAACAATGTAATCTTGAATTACTGGTACTTTAAAAATCCTTCAAATTCAACTATTCACCACCTTAAATTGCTATTTTAGCCTATGCGGGACTTCCTATAGCCAGCCCTGAAAACAAGCTCCGGCAGTACATCACTATTGCAGTTTATAATTTCAGGTTTAGAAAATGACCGGCTCGTTCCACTTCTATGGGGTAGAGATTTCTGCGTTAGGCACACAATCAAGATACTAATTTGTGAGTAGACCTGGTTATATTCTTCATTCTTGAAACTAAGTTAATACTTACATAAGTTTAGCTTATTTTTCCATCTATGAACTAAGGAAGTAACGCATTAGTAGTCAGCTCACCAAACCCCCTAGATACCTTTGCTTTATAAACATGAATTTACTGACCCAGAAGCCTAATTAAAAAAAATTATTTATGCTTTCAAAGTTGGCCACAAGGGTTCGCCATCTTGTAACACATCTCTGCAAGACCAAGACTACGCACATTCTCAGTGTGATCTGGGCTGCTGTTGGGAGGCTTAGGGATTGTCATAAATGATCAAAACAACACAGGTCAAATAATATCTGCCAGAAGCTGATACAGCAAGACTGATAAATAATCAGAATATACAGACTGCCCTGGGTCCTGTGTTGTCATGTAATCTAATGTGGATTTTATAGTTTTTCTATTGTTTAATACAAACTTTCTCCAACTTTGCAGAACCAGTGGCTGCAGCAAAATAACCAGTTTATCTGTTTAAATTTGGCTCCATGACTTTTGTCCCTGCAGCTTGAAACATTAAAGAGGATTAAAAGACAAAAATAAAATCCAATTTTTACTTTATTAACTAAAAAAAAACCTATCCCCAATAATAAATCTGTTTCATTTTTATAAGAAACCTGACTTTATGTAGTGAAATCCCCCCTTCATTTAATTGCTGTGACTGCTGTGGATACAAAGATCTACATGGTCACGGACTGCTCTACAGGGAAACAAAAAAAAAAACTGCTTGAGGTCAGGGAAGTAAAGTGGGGGCTCCCCGTGCTGGTTGAAAGTATCGTCCTATCCCTGCAGATAGGGATCATTTGAAGTTTCCTATCCACAGCAGTCAGAGCAAGTAAAACTAAGGGGGAATTTCACTGCATATTATCAGGTTTCTTAGAAAAACGGTAAACATTTTTTAATTAAAGTATTTTGGAGATAGGTTTCTTTTTCATTACAGAATGTAAAAATTATTTTATGTTTTTGCCTTTACATGCCCTTTAACTAAGCCTCTGCCTAAGCCTTGCCTGTATTGTGTTTGACAGTTCCATCTCTAATGTGTGTAGAATCCCTCTTGACCCAGGCGCCAAAAGGGTGTGAAATGAGGACCGGTGTTGCTTGGACTCTCCTGCATAACTTAAGTGGTTGATCATTTTAGCAGTCCCCTAATCTAAAGATTACAGACATATTAGTAACTACCACTTCAAAATGTATGCATATCATCAAATCAAATGCATTAGAACATTTAATACCATGCTTGGGAATTACTGGTAAACACGTCTCAGTAGGGGCACATTAAAGAAATAATTAACAAGTGATATTTATATTAAACACAAACCTGAGGGTACCTGTATATCCCAATGAGAAATGCCATGAACATAGAAGAAACTGAAGACAAGTCTCCTATAAACCCAACAACCTTTCTGTTATTCCAGCAGCTGTAATTTGGGATTAGTTGCTGTGTCCCTGAAAGGATACTAAAGACACCTTCAAGCGACATTTCTGCATTATCACAGGAGTCAAAGATTTGATAACCCAAAGTTATATTAGGCAAGATTTCAGGATCCTTGTTGATCTCTTCGATAGTATAAATAAAAACCAATAAGTAACGGAACCGTCTGAATGATGACCTGGGAAGTAAACGATAAGATTTGCTGCCAAGAATATTATTTTTAAAGCATTAAAACCTTTGTTTTCATAAAATGAAGAAAAACTAAAGAGACTGGCAGTGTTCTTTCTATACTATGGTACATTGAGTCCTTCCATCTTTGAAAGATAAACTCTTAGTTTTGGAGAGAATTCCAACACATTCCAAGACAATACCAGAACAATCCTCTGTAATTCTTTAAGAATCATTTTCCATGTTTTTTTTTTTCAACAAAAGTGTATGACAATATGTGGCCTGATCATTATTTAGCCAACAAGGTGCTCTTTCTTTCCCCACTAGTCTGAGTGTTGCCAATCCATTTATCGTACTTAATAAATGCAGCATGTCAACTTTATTTAACAGAAACCAATGAAGCATTTAAATCATCCCACTTCAGTTGAACAGAAGAAGTCACTTGGATGAGTGGTGAGATGTTTTTGAGAAAACCTCTAAATGTCCAGTTGACTCGGAACTAATTCTACTAGATATTTTTTATTTGAAATCTGTCACAAGCAAAAGTTTACACTTGTGTTGTAATGTAGTCATGTGTTACAAACTAGACTAACTAATACCTTCTTTAAACTTCTATTAATGAAAAGTGATAAAAAATAGCTAATGAAATCAAATTACTGTTGAAATTACTGTTGAGATTTAATATTATACTTTCCCTTAACAAATGTGCAATAAATCACAGAGAAAATGCAAATGTGGATCTTCAAGAGCAAGCCAACAGCTTAATGGCTCTTGTACATGGAAAATACCAAAGTTTATCCCATCCAAGTTTGAATTTTCTCATGATTGGGGGACCTGGCAGCTAAATAACTGGATAAGCACATTGTTGCACTAATCAGGCAAAATGTCAAGTGCATCTGTTCATGTATGGCAGCTCAGTTTCCACCCCTCCAGATATTGTACAATGCCAGTACAGTTGTATTGTTGCTGGTTTTAGTTTGTTAATAAAGAATCATGTCTCCCTATTCCTTTTTCTTCATTAAGTAAACCTGACTGACGACAGCTCAGTTATTTCATTTCACATTTCTTGACTTTCAAGCCAGTCAACTTTTTGTAATTGCTAATCGTAATATTATTGAAGGTCGGGCAGGTAAAGTCTAACCACAGTCCCAACCTTGAACCCACAGAAAAAGTGACAGAACTAGAATTGGGGTTTATGAGAAGTTCTCTGAAATCTTCATTCATGTGGATATTTTTCTACTGACCTGCTACTGGAAGGGAAACTAAATCTCCTTCACAAGCATTGATGTCCAGAGTTTTCTAGGATTAAAATTCCAAAGTAAAGTTTCAGTTGTGCTGTATTGTAAATGTAAGCACCGTGCTACTGGACAACCATGCACAACTAAAACTGAGAAATTATGTGATTAGTTCAATTGCAATATAGCGAAATGGACAATGGTTTTTTTTTTTAATTTCTGAGAGAGTTATGTAACCCACAGAGCAATTGGTATCATCTAATGTTTTTTCCAATTAGCTTAGAAATCTGTGCCAATGTAGAAATGTTCGGGATTGTTGTGCCGGATTTAAAGCAGGGAGCCCAGTTTTATTTCTACATACTGATGTCACAAACTGTACTCTAACTGCAAAACAAATACATATAAAAATTAGGGATGAACTAAACTTTTTGCAATATACCCTAATTCTTCAACAAATCTTTGCTGGCGACAATGTGGACTTGTAGGATCATTTTTACATGTTTGGTGGGACTGTCCGAAAATAGCTCCATTTTGGCAATATATAATGGACACTTGTAAGTCTGTTTCAAGTACAGGGCTGTTACTTTCACCAAGATTGTTTCTTTTAAATTTGGATATGGAACCTATCTCTTGGAAATACAAACCTCTGCTCATACATATTCTGTCAGTAGCTAGACTAGTTCTGGCAAGAAATTGGAAATCAACACAACCTTTAGACCACAACGAATTTCTTGCTTTAATGAATGAAACCAGTATTATGGAATACTATATAGGAAAGAATAATCAATCTTTACGTAAATACTTTGCTAAATGGCGATTTTGGGGCAATAATGATCCTTTAGAATCTGCTGACTCTCCTATATGTAGGAATCAATAGAATAACTAAGTGGTAGAATTATATGAAATATCTCTGAGGCCAGAACAAACTAAAGGTGAGAATTGATCTGTTTTCTATTCAGAACTCTCGATCTTACATTTATGTCAAACATATTTTTCCCTTTTTTTTTTTTTTTTTTTTTTTTTTTTTTTTTTTTTTTTTTTTTTTTGTTGTTTCTTTTTGCATATTTGTTGTTAAGATATTACAGTTTTTTATTTTTCTTTAATATATTTGACTATGGATATTGTAATACTAATTTTAATGTATACAATTTGTATATCTTATTCGCGGTTGTAATATTTAGGTAACATTTTGTACTGCATCTGTGAACTTCAATTGTCCATTGTCAATAAAAAAGTGTTTGGAATTAAAAATTAGGGATGAACTAATTTTTTTGCTAAGTTTTGACACAGAAATGACGCCCATAGACTTCAATGGAAGAAAAAAAATATCACGCGGCAAAAATTTTTGACCCCCATTGACTTTGATACATTTCAGTGAATTTTCGCCTGCAAAAAATTTTCCCCAAAGTAAAATGAGTCAAATTCACCCATCCCTAATAAAAATGCACATAAACTTTGAACGTTTGTGTGAAATTTTAGACACATTAAATGTCATGAGAAAACATGTTTTTATAAAAAAACAAAAAGAAAATACAGCAGTTAATAGTGCTACTCAGTAGAATTCTTAAAAGAATTTTTAAAATTTAAAAACCGTATTTTTAAATTTTTAGAATTTTTTTAAAAGAGCAAATAGATTTTTATTTTTCAATTTTGACATGGATCTAGACATATTGTCAGTTTCCCAGGTGCCCCCAGTCATGTGACTTGTGCTCTGATAAATTTCAGTCACTCTTTACTGCTGTACTGCAAATTGGAGTGAAATCAACCCCCCCAGCAGCCCATCAGCAGAAAAAAGTTTACCAGATATAGATAGAAGATATAAGAACAGCACTTAATAGTATAAATGTATATCCCAATGTGACTCCTTCAGTTACACTGAGTATGAGAAACAACTGCCTGCCTGAAAGCAGTTCCATTGTGAAGTGCTGGCTCTTTCTGAAAGCACATGACCAGGCAAAATGACCTGAGATGCACCTACACACCAATATTACAACGAAAAAAATACACCTTAATTAACTATAAATAATAATTATTATTAATAATAATTACTTTTTATATTGTAGAGTGAATTGTTTGCAGTGTAAATTGTTTAATTAAAAAACAAAACTAAACCATAAAAATCATTACAGAATCCCTTTAAGTAAAATGATTTAAGAATACAGTATGACAATAGCTATTTAGATTACAGAGACACAATTCAATACATAAACACAAGACTCTAATTTGTTAAATGTCTACATTTGTGCTAATTTCTTTTGTAGTCAATACACAAAAAAATAAAATAAAAAAGATTCTGCCCACTATGAATGTTCTATGTCATGTGTAATTGGGAGGATATTTAGGTATTGCATGCAATTAAATAAGAAGAAAATGTGGCATACTTACATATCACATGGGTAATGTTGCATTTCCTTTTGTGTAAAAGTATAAGGTAATGAGGCTACAGATATACCATTAAGGTAGAAAATACCCCCAACTATCAAGTCACCATCTCTAAAATACTTGGTATTACTTCTGCTCCTCAGTTGGCATGGGGATCTGGGACTGGGAATTTCAGCAGCTGCAGGGAAAACGTGGAATATCAGAACCACTAGGAGAATCTTGAGTCTGATAGGAAATAGAATCCCCATTGATCCACAGATCAGAGCAGAGAGGAAATACATTTTGCTGAACTGAGAGCAAAGCATCATAATGTAACAGAGATATAACAGCAGTTGTCTTATTTGGATATACTGTATATATATATTTATATGAATTACAATTATCAAAGAACATTATATTTATATAAACATTTGCTCCTCTGAGAAGCAATCATTTCTTCTTTTAGTTTGGCTCTTCCCAGTATAGAGGCAATCCCAGTATTGTGAATATTTTATTAAAACCTGTTTCCTCTTCACAGTTATAGTATTTGTATCTGAGATGCCAATTATTAAATTCCATTTCCATGGACTATAGAGCTTATTGTTGCTAGTTCAATGCTCACACATTGCTACTTAGATTTATAGATGATTACCAAAATGGAATAGTATTGCAATCATCATTGCGTTCAATGGTCAGTGTTCAATGGTCAATGGATCAATGGAACATCAACCTCCAATGTAGTCAAAGCTTGTGAACACAGGTTTTCCTGTTGGGCCAGAGTTTCTGCTGATCAAAATTGACCATAAATTGATATACTTTCTTGGTATCAAAGGGGATCTCTGGGAATGTTCTGGCATTGACCCACAATTCTAGGACTGTATATAAAAGGTGAAGAGATGTATAAAGCAACAATGAATATTATAATGTCATACACTGAACCTCTTGACACTTTAAAGAGGCTGCTCAATATCTTCTTATGTAGTAAGGTTCATGATTCCTGCTCTAGGATTAATCAAGTCATGGAATCTGCTCTCCCATTACAGTTGAATCTCAGGGTTAGATTTTGTGCCACGCAACACTGGCTAAGAACCATTTGGCTATGCAAAGCCTGGAAGTAATGATAGGGGGATAAGGTAAGGAAGTGATACTGCCCCTGATGATTACAATTAAAGCATGAATGTGGCTTGAGGACAACTGTTATTGTCTCAGGTGGGGTTTCCCCACTATGACCAGATTTACAGGAGTCATTGTGAGGTAGGCATAGATTAACCTGTCTCTCCTCCTTGTGGATTTACCAGAAATGTAGACAATTTACCCTTTTATAAAATGCTCTTAATATTATTAGAAATGTATTATTTCTAATATAATTATAAAATTAAAAAAATAAAAAAAAAACTGAAAATAGATGTCCCCTCCACCAAGAACAAATTGTACAAATTGTTGAACCTACATCCATGGGCAGATAAAGACTGGTAACTTGTATAACACAATTGTTGCTTAGTATATGTTACAAGGTTTGAAGTGCATACATACTGTAGTATCAGCTTCCCAAAGAGCCTGTTGTAGCCCTTGAAGACTTATAGAAGTCTTAAAATAGGAAGAAACAAATATTAATAACAAACATTCACAATGGAATCTCACTGGAAGGGATTAGTATTTTCCTTACTGCTTTACACTTTCTCATCTGTCATCAAAGGGTTTAATATGGGGTTCAAAATATTCCTGCTCAAATGAATAGTTGCTCCATGATCCCAGATACATGGTCTTACTTGGCCCATAGAATAGTAACATAGTAACTTAGGTTGAAAAAAGACACAAGTCCATCAAGTTCAACCTTTTAGGTCTATATTTAACCTGTCTAACTGCTAGTTGATACATAGGAAGGCAAAAAGCCCCATTCAAAGCCCCATTTGCAGCCTCTCCATTTTGTCTCAGAGGGGGAATAAATTCCTTCCTGACTCCAAGATGCAATGGGACCAGACCCTGGATCAACTTGTACTATGAGCTATCTTCCATAACCAAGTATTACCTCCCTTACTAAACACCATCCATAAACACCATTCTTATACCTATCTAATGTAGCAGTCTGTACCACTGCTTCAGGGAGAAAATAGCACATTGTCATGGTTCTCACTGTAAAAAAACCTCTTCCGAATAAGATGGCCCATGTCAGAAGCTCTGAATTACAGAATGGCCGTTTCCCATAGACTCAATTTTATCCAAATAATCGAAATATTTATCATGATTCTAGTAGACTTAGGGGCAAATTTACTATTATTCCCCAAAATAAATTCAACCAAATTCGAAATTCGATAAGCATTCGACCATCGAATGCTTATCGAATTGTTTTAGGCTATCATTTTGCTTGATATCCGATTTCTCAATGAATTTGTATGATCGGTTACCGATGGTTTGATTTCATGAAAAAATCGTGAAATTTCATTTGAGCGTTGGAAAAATTAGTACGATTCGAACGACCGAATGCTCCGATCGTACGAATGGTATACGGTCAGGACGTAGTCTCTGAAGCCTATGGGGAGCTTCCCATATATAGCTTCTGAATATCCAATCATTCGATCGATTCGATCGATTCAATCGATTCGATATTCGATGATCGAATAGGCCAAAATTCACTTTACGATTCCACGAAAAATTCGTACCATAGTTATTCTTCGATTATGTCACATGATTTTTGTAAATTTGACCCTTAATGTATGAAGATCCTTGGAATTATGGAAAGGTCCATTATCTGGCAAATCCCAGATTCTACTTTGCCAAGTAGATGGTTCTGAGGTCCTATAAAAGTCTGCACTGACCTTATTGGACCATTTTTAATAAATTTGGACTTTTAGTGGTTTTATAGTGGTTTTAAGAAAAAAAGTGAGTTTCAAAAACCTCTAAATCCACAAAAATGAGACTGTTGTTAAAAAGGTCTCCATCTTTTAAAACAAAAACCCACTAAATTCTTTAAAATTGTGGCCCAGAAATTGCAATGCATAGTTAAACTGTAATAAGGAAATGTGTTGAAAATATGTGTCAGTGAAGACTTTTGTAGGTTTTGGAACACATAAGTAGTATCAGCTTTCCAGGCTATTGGAGCCCATGGAGAGAGAGAATGTTTTAGATTTTAAACAGTTTTAGGCAAGGCCTTCTTTTCCTATGTATATGCTCAATAAATATTCAACCATTTATTTTACAGTGCTGTGGAATATGCTGACACTGAGTAAATTTGGATTAATGCTAATATTATTGACAAACAATATATATAGAATCTAACTAGCCATTAGTATTTTCCTTACTGCTTTTTTAACTTCATCATTTCTCAAACTGTAAATCAAAGGGTTTAACATGGGTGTTAAAATACCATAGAATATAGATAAATATTTTTCCTGGTTGGATGAAAAGTTGCTTGATGGTCCCAGATACATGGTCATACTTGGCCCATAGAAAATTATGACGATTGTTAGATGGGAAGCACAGGTAGAAAAAGCTTTTGTTCTCCCCTCTACAGAACGGATCTGCAGAACTAATGATAGAATATAAATATAGGATACCACAATTAAACTAAATGGTACCAAAATGGTAAATAAACTTTGAAAAGCTATTACATTTTCCAAATAGAATGTGTCTCCACAAGCTAGCTTTATAACTGCTAAGATCTCACATGCAAAATGATTCAGTTTGTTTCCTCTGCAGAAAAGCACAGGTTTTGACAAAACAGGGAGAATACTGGAAAAAAAACTTAGAACCCAGGTAACAGCCATGATATATTTGCAACTTTTCCAGCTCATAATGACTGCATAGCGCAATGGATTACAGATGGCTACAAAGCGATCGAAAGCCATCACCGCCAACAGGATACATTCTGTCTGTCCTAGGAATAGGCAATTATACATTTGTATCATGCAACCTGTGTAGGAAATTCTTCCTTCCACTAATTGTAAATCCCCTAACAGTTTGGGAACTGTACTTGTAGAGAAGACTGTATCCAAAAAGGCTAAATTAGAGAGAAAATAGTACATTGGAGTATGCATGTTAGAATTGCTGGCAATGGCATAGATTAAAATCCCATTTCCAAATATGGTTAAAATATACATTAGGAAAAACAGAATAAAAAGTGAAATTTTAGTTGTCTGATTTCTTGATAACCCAATAAATATAAATTCTTGAATAACTGTTTGGTTGGTGCTCTCCATCCTAATGAATCATATACTACTGAATAACACTGCAATAAATAATATTTTGTATCAAGTAAGAAATCTAAATATAGGATCGTGTTGTAAAGGTTCCACTATTTCTATAAATATATATTTGGATAAGGGTCTTACTACAATGTGGTTCTTTATTCTTCATGCAAAATGTTTTAATGTCAAAAAACCAGTATGATTGGAAAATATATTTCTATTTAATAAGTTGGACAAACAACTCAAAAAAGGCAAGACTGAATATCTTTTAAAAAATATTGTTATCACATCAAGTTGTTTTAAAGCAATGACTTGATAGTTAGTGGCAAGGCAATGTTAGTGGCAAGGCAAGTTCGGGAAAATTTCAATTGATAATGAGAGAGAATAAAATGTTTTGTATACAGATTCCCCATGAGTTTCTCTGACTTGGATGGATTCTGTTCTCAAGCTAGCCTTTGTGACTAGTACCCTGTCTGTGAAGGACGCAGCCACCAACTAGGCTAAAAGAGCTGTGAACACATATCTCTATACTCTCCCACTAGTAACTCCTTTTACTCAAGTACATTCTTATGTCATTCCCAAGTCTATAAAAATCTGTGATTCCTTTGTTCGGGGGTCCTAACTCTTTGTGAGTTCAGAATACATGCAACTTTTGTCAAATAAGCTTTGAAGACCTCAAGTGGTCTCCAGTTCCTGAAAGTCCATGACAGTAACATGATTCAAGCTTAGCAGGTTATGTAGAAATGGTTATGGCCAGCTAGAAAATTAAATATGGGTGAATATTGTTGTACAATAGCAGTAGACTAACTATAAATATATGTATAATAAAAGCTGACCCAAGAGGATCAGAGGAGTGTTTTTTTCAGTTCTCTACTTCTACTTTCCTTATAATCATCATACTTTGCTCTGGAAAAAAATTACTTTGCTTTTCCACAAGAAGAATCTGTGATTTTTTCTTAAATGTTGAGTACTGTCTGATTCTTTCAGATCAAATAAGATAAATTTGAAAATCATTTGGTTAGATGGCTTTTGCTGTAAAACTTGAGAGTGAGGATGATCGTTCCTAGACATGTATGTGAAACATTCTAATAAAATCTGTTTGACTAAATCTGCCCTCTGTATCCCTGTTTGTATAAAACTATATACAATACTGTACTTTATGAATCTTTTATGCTCATTTTGGGAATTTGGAGACCCCAGAGAGTCATCAAATCAATCCACAGTTGAAATGTTCCCACTTCACATCACCACTGTGCATCTTCTGTAACAAATAACTTTTTGTAAACATTAATTAGTACAAATAGTAAAAGTGAAATGGCATTGGGTGCAATTTAATAATATGTAACTATTTAAATATAATTTAAATGAGAACTACCATATCAATATGGGTAGCATCACTATATATAATATATTGAACTTACTGAACTAAACCAAATATTTAGCAGCCTTATAACCATAATGACCCAGGCCTTCAAAGTTCTCCACATCAGCTCCTCTTGTTAGAACATCTCTTGGGTGTCAATAATATGACACATGCTCAGAGTTCTCACAGCTGCTATAAGCTTAGAGTCTAATTTTGTGTTGAGCTATTGTTCTTCAAAACAAAACATTGAGGGGGTTATTAATCAAAATCGGAAAATTTCTCACTATTTTCAGAAAACTTATCTGAACAAATCCATGCATACTTCCCCCCCCCATCTATCAATACATTTTTCTGAAAATTTAATGGACAGGAAAAAAACTGTGTCTTCTTTGGATTTGAAGCACAACAACTCTAACATCTTTGGATTATTAAACAAAACCAAGCACAGATCAGGATATTAACGGGACATCTTCCATCAACATTTACATGAGCTTGGCAGTTTTTTTTTCTATGAAAAAATTGTGATTTTCCCCATTAAAAGTCCATCCAGAAAAAATTGGACTTTGATAAATAACCCCAAAAACATTGTGGGACATTCACTAAGATTTGAAAAATCGCTAGCGCAGGCTTCGCGAGCGTTCTTTTCACCTGCACTACGCAAATTCACTAAAGTGCGAATCTACGCTCTGGTCGGCGAACGGTAGCGTATTTACGCTAGTGTTACTTCGCTAGGCATAGCGCAATTATGCTAGCGAAGCCTAATTTGCATACAGCGCTAATTACAAAATATAATAGAAGTGTATGTTACAGCCACTAAACATGCCCAGGAAACCTTTAATCGTAAAAAATAAAATTGTCCTATTGCCCTACATGTGCCCCCTATATAGTAGTGTTGCCATATGTCAAAAAATGTAGGGGGGAAGGAGGGTTACACCCCCCAAAAAAAACAATGTTTTTCAGACTATCACCCACAATGGTAAAACACGCCACAGCGTTTTTTGGGACTTAGAAAAATTTTCAATTTTTTTTTCAACCTCCTATCTATTGTATTGCACTTCGCAAGGTCTGACCTGGCGAAGTTACATCTAGCGTAAGTGCTAACGAACAGAAAAAAGTTGATCTCAGTGAATTTGTGTAATAATGATCCTTCGCCAGTGCGCAACTACTCCGGCGAAAGGGTGCGAAGTTGCGCAAGTCTATCTACTTCACTAGCGTAAATTTGCCAGAGACGGTGTTAGTGAATTTGCGAAGTTATGATTTGACATCATGCTGGCGAATTTGCGCTAGCGTTAGACGCTTCGCGCTTTAGTGAATCTGCCCCATTATGTTTCTCAGGACATGGGGGCAGATTTTGTAAGGTTCAAATGGTAAATTTTAATTTTTTGGTCAAAACTTCCAAATTCTAATTTGAAATCACCAACTCAAATTTGAAATTTATCACAACTCAACCCTGGAAACAGTTCTAATTCAAATATTTGTCACCTATAACTGGCCGAGTACATTTATAAGTCAATGGCAGAGGTCCAATGAACCATTTGAAGATTTTAATTGTCTTCCTGATATCCAAATTTTTTTTGGGATGAAAACTATTTGCATTGGATTTGAATTTGATTAGAATTTGGGATTGTTTGTATTAGATCAAATATTAGATGTTGAAGTTTTCTGATAAATAACCTCCCATTCCATTTGTGAGTACATTCAAATTTATTTCAGATAGAAAAAATTCAAATAGCTTTCGAAATTTGACATTTGATAAATCTGTCCCTATAGTTTCATCATGATACTACCTTGATACTTTTTTGTCACCTAACTTGTTACAAATTACACCAGGCATGTGTTTGTGTGTGATGCAAGTAAGAAATCTTAGGGGCAGCTTGCAACATTGCATTCTTAACATGGATAGACTGATTACTGAGCAGGCTGTAGACATGAAATAGGTTGAGGATATTGAGCAGAGGAGATAAAAATTACACTTACATTTTTGTTTAAACCTTCGAGTCACCTTCCCTAGTAGAGGTTGGGGAGAGAGATGGGAATGAAATATAGATCATGGCAATAGGGAATTTAGGTACAGTATTTAGGTATTTCTTAAACTTGATAAGGTTATCTATTGGGAGTACTCTTCATGGCAAACAGTGTGTAGTTTGTCAGATATTAGGGTTGGGTCTGTGGTGGAACATGTGGACAGATTTTTGTGGGGTTGTACAATTTTGTGCCAATAACAAAGCTACAGTAAAGGTTGGGGAATTCATCAAGCATTATATCAGAAAACTAAGAAAACTGGATCATAATATTGTCTGCATTCATTTTTGTTGCAGGTAATTCCCAAAAATTTACTTTACCAATTAATAGGGGAATGTAATTCACAATTGCTTTGCGCAAATTTAATATAGCTTTTGTGAACCCGGAAACTGTTTAGCAACCACTTCCGACAGTGGAAGAGAGTTTGCGAATTTTACAGTTTGCGCCAATGTGCGGTCAATGTAATAACATTTCTTACTGAAAAAGTTATGTTTGCTCCAAAAGATTACGACACCTTCAAGCACCTCTTAAGAGTGCGCAATTAAAATTTGCAATGCACAATTGAAGTTCTCAATGCGCAATTAAAATTGTGAAACAATATTACATTGTGAGATGTGGATTTTTAATCTTATTGATGCCCATTATTTTGCTCTTTGCAAATTTAATTACATTCCCCCTCTAAATGTTATTACTTCAATTTACAGATAATTTTGTAGCTTAAAAACCAGAACTAAAAAGATATGAAATCTATACATGAAAAACATTTAATAACATGTCAGGGGGAGATGCATCTCATCAAGACCTTCTGTATAAATGCAGGAATTGTATCCCTTATCCAAAAACACAATATCCATAATCTCTGATATACAGGAAGGTCAAATAGACTCCATGTCACATTACATTGGTTTAAATGATTTCTCATTTTTCTTAATAAAAAAAATACCTTTTAATTTATTGTAATTTAGCTGCATAAACCCATATTGATGCCAAAAATCCTATAATATATAGTTTTTTTATTTTGTAATTTTAGGTGGCAAATGAAGTCATTGTTGATAAATGTAAGAGCCCTGAATGAAGCAGATCCCAGAAATAACCTTTGCAACTTGGGTGGAACTGAATACATTGTAGCTAATTTGTATTCTTTGGAGAAGGGAGGCATATAGGTGGTATAGATAGATGCTTCAGCCTATACATCATGCTGGATTTTTTAATAGCTCACCTCTGTGGCTATAGAGCATGAGACCAAACCCTTTAAACCTGGGACATGGCCACTACACATTACCAATACTTTACTCAAAATTGTACTCAAATCATATATTTTTCCATTATATCCTCTGTGTGGCAGATGACCCAGATACATTGACAATGGCATGTTGGCAAAACATTTCAACTTTAATTTTTATTCCAGTCCTTGAACTTAGAGTCTTACATGTCCAGTCTCAATCTCCTCCAGGTATTATGCACTTATATGAGATAGGGAGCATGTTTCCTTTAAACTCAAAACTGAGAAACTTTTCAAAGGTCAATATTTCACCATAATCAGGGCATGCATCCTTCTCTCAATGACCCTGCAAAAGAACTTAACCCCCAGGGGGCAACAAAACATATGAGTTTATACCATCATATTCTATGTGCACCATGTGGGTAAACTGCATGCAATTCTCAAATACATAATACTTCATGTGAGAGCTCCAATATGACCCTGGCATAAGCTCTTCTGCTTGGATAGATCCTCTGTAAGTAACATTTGGAAGCTGAGCCATAGCTTCTAACTTAATACCTCCATGGATTCATAATGCTTTACTCCCCCTTCTTCTGATTATGATGGTTCTTGAGGCATTGCTGTCCAGTTAAGGGACTTCAAACTGTCTTGACATGTGTCCACTGGACTTTTTATATCCAGGCATCATCTCTGGAGCAAGTCCCACTTCTACTGCTGTTCTCCCATTGCCATTGGTTTATGAACTCACTCACCTGTTGTTGGAGCAGTGCACTCCTGAGCCTTTTTGAGAAATCACACATTTCCAGATCACAGGCAAAAACCTCTGAGGAAATGTGCAAACATGAAATGCATCAGACCTCAGACTCTGTCTGTAATTAATCAGATCTTGAAATGGGAAACCAGTTGATTTTTTAAACTTTTTTACTATAAAAAGTATGAATACAAAACATACTCTACTCAGGCTCAGACCTGCCAAGATAATGTCCAGAGAAATAATAATAATGTAAAGTGAAAGCAGATGTCTCCCTTACCTTTAGATTGTAAGCTCTTTCTGCATAGGACCTTCCTCACCTTTTGTACCTGCATTGATTGTGATGTATGTAACTCCATATGTATGTAATTCATGTGAATTAGTTGTAAGTGGTTCACAATATGTTGGTGATATAGAAATACATGTTAATAATAAAATATTAATAAATAGAGGGGGAAAGTCAGTACGGATTTGGTCAGAGTGGTTTTCAGAAAATAGTGAGAACATTTTGGATTTTGATAAATAACACACTAAGGGGTAGATTTATAAAAAAAATTGAATTTCTAGCTATTTTTGTGTACTTTGACTAGAGAATAGTACAAATTAATTTCAAATTTACAAAAAAATTAAAGATTTGAATTTCAAAATTTATCATGTACTGTATCTTTAAAAATTTACTTCAATCACTCACCATCTGAAACCTGCTGAATTGCTGTTTTAGCCTATGGGGTACCTGCTAGAACTTTTTTGGTGTCAATTGGTGGACTTTGAAAATTCTATCGAATGAGCTATTACTTTGATTCATATGATTCGAATTCAAACGAAAGCAGACCTATTTGATTGAAAACAGACCTATTCTATCAAAAAAACAAACTTCAAATAAATTTTGGGTGTTCTTTTTTTATTCAAATTTCAACCCAAATATGCCCTGAAGGTTAGTCACGCTCTACTCTTTATATTCTTTAAATGTTTGCCAAATTTTGATTTGATGTCAAAAAGTCCAAAACCCACTGACTTCTACAGCCTTTAACTGACTATATTTTTTATCTTCAAGCTTTCAAATTGTTTTTAACCATATATTCAGATTGTAGAACTTGAAGTCAAAAATAGTTGCAATTATGATTCTTTACCATGTGACATTAGAATTGTGGTAAAAACTCAGAGTTGAATGTTGATAAGTCTGCTCAATAGTGTTAAGACTTCTGGCCTCCTCAGGTATAATAGCATTGGTGAAGATGATTTATATATTAAATAGAGTATTGTTTTTATCTGCTATATTGACCCAAGGGCCTTGGCACCACATTATCCTTCAACCCGACCTGAGTTTTCTACTGTTGTAGGGTGTGGAACGTATCAGAAACAATGACTTTTAGAAGAGTATATTAAGTAAAATGTGTAGCCATGGGGAATGATAAGACACAGAGAGTAATATTAATGGTTAACAACTGTGGAATTTAGCTGGTGAAAATTAGTATTTTTCTAATTGCTTTCCTAACTTGATCATTTCTCAAACTGTATATCAAAGGGTTTAACATGGGGGTCAAAACCCCATAAAAAAGAGATAAATACTTCTGAATGAATGAAAAGTAGCTTGACGGTCCCAGATACATGGTCATACTCGGCCCATAGAACATTATGACGACAGTCAGATGGGAAGCACAGGTTGAAAAAGCTTTAGTTCTCCCATCTGTAGAATGGATCTGTAGAACTGATTTTAGAATATAAATATAGGACACCACAATAAAACTGAAAGGTACCAAAGTGCTAAATATACTTGTTAAAGTGATTGCTCTTTCATAAAACAATGTGTCTCCACAAGCTAGCTTTATAACAGCCAAGAGCTCACAGACAAAATGATTAAGTTTGTTTTCTCTGCAGAAAAGCACAGGTTTTAACAAAATAGGCAGAACACTTGAAAGAAAACTTAGAACCCAAGTAACAGCTGTAACACATTTACAACATTTCCAGCTCATAATGACTGAGTAGCGCAATGGGATACAGATAGCTACGAAGCGATCACAAGCCATTACTGCCAACAGGATACATTCTGTCTGTCCTAGGAATAGGCCAATACACATTTGTATCATGCACCCGGTGTAAGAAATTCTTCCTTCCACTAATAATAAATCCGCTAACAATTTGGGAACTGTGCTTGTAGAGAAAACTGTATCCAGAAAGGCCAAATTACAGAGGAAATAGTACATTGGGGTGTGTATGTTAGAGCTTCGAGCAATTATAAAGATTAAAATGCCATTTCCAAATATGGTAAAAATGTACATAGGGAAAAATAATACAAAAAGGAGAGTTTTGATTGTCTGATTTCTTGATAAACCAATGAATATGAATTCTTGAATAACTGTTTGGTTGGTACTCTTCATCCTAATAAATTGCAGTAAGTGTTAGAAAAAACAAAAATAGAAAAGACAAATAGCGCATACTGCAATGCATTTACAGATGAAGCCACTTTGGATTGTACATTTGACACAGAAAAACTCATCTATCCCATTTATTCCACTTAACACAGAATATTGTGTCACAGCATCCCATCCAATTAAAGAGTTCACTATTGAAAACAATGGAGCTTTGGTATGCTAATGAAAAGGTTAAATGCATTAAATGATTTAAGATAATTTAAAATAACACAGTTTCTTCAATTAGCCCTGAGTCACGACGCATTTAACTCACCAATCCCAGTGGCTGCATCTGTACCTATCATATTATAGTAAGGAAGTCAAAATCCAACAATCTTTAAAATAATTATAAAGTAAATTCTGTCTTAATAAACATATGAATCAAATTGGTAAAAAAAGAAAATAAAGCATTGTTTCTTTCCACAGGAAAAGGAACTGCTGAATTGCAGAGCTTTCTGTATAATGAGTTTCTGCATGATCCATCCTATACACGTATTTAATGTATTTGTATTCTTTAACATTATTGTATACTTATGAAACATGATTTAGGATAGCCAACTAAATAAAATCACCATTGCATATATTTAAAAAAAATATATATATATATATATATATATTTGTGATATCAAGAATCAACATATAGATGTAGTCACAGTTATCTCACATTCCAACTGTTATTAGCAGGATATTTAACACAGAAGAATAAGTAATACTTTTAGGATATAGTTCTGGAGACTTTATTTGGATGAAATGGGTCAAGCTAACCTTTCATAAAATATGAAATGTATGTAGACATATTTGTATAATATAAAAAAAAACAAAATATAAGGGAGTTATTTACTAAAACTTGACTTTTTCTCACTTTAGTAAAAAAAAAAAAAAGAAATTCGAGCAAACTCTCAAATCTGAGACAATCATGCACTTTTTTGTATTGTTGCCCTGAAAATTTGGCTTTATTAAATTATTGCCCAAAAACTAGAATATATCGGATTATCGAATGAGACTATTGAGAATCCTTAGGGTAAAAAAACATGTTCCAATTTTTTAAAGAGACCATCTGTCATGGTCCTCTACATGATTTCAACAGCTGGAGTATTTTCAGATTTACATTTTTTGTAGTTTAAGAACATAACAAATCTCAGTTTTTTTTACTGTAAAAATTCAAGGCTTTCCCCTTAAAAATCTCGACTAGATACATTTAAGGTTTAACATTTAATAGGCCCCTTAATGTCAGTAATATAAAGATTGAATCAAGAGGTGAGAGGAGTGCTTCTTAATCCTTTGTTTATATTTCCCTTTAATCATAATTATAAATCATACTGTGCTGAGAGTTGCTGATTAAAAAAAAAAAAAATTGCAGTAAACCAACTATAAATATATGTATAATATAAAAACTGACTCAAGTGGAATGTTTTTCAATTCTTTGCTTCTATTTTCTTTATAATTTTCAAAAATAAATTCTGGATAAAAATGCTTTTCCACAAAAAGAATTTTACATTTTAAAAAGATTTTATGAAATGAAGGAGCTTGAAGCAATGCCTAATTCTGTCAGATCAAGTGAGATGTATATATTTGAAGTGCAACTGGATAGAAGGGTTTTGCTGTGAATCTTGAGAGTGCAGTTGAGCTTTCCTAGATGGGTATTCTGTTTGTCAGCATATGTTGGTCTATATGTCTGTCTGTAAAAGACTTTATATAATACTGTACCTGATGAATCTTTTATGCTCTTAAGCGTTTTTTAATCTTTTACATAAAAAGCCCCATTAGAATATCATATTGGGAATTTGAGACCCCAGGGAGTCATTAAATCAATCCTCAGTTGAAATGTTCCCATTTTGTTAGTTCAATCATTATTTGTGATAAAAAAAAGAGAAAAATTTAAGAAATGGCCCATATATCTGCACCCTACCATCAAAATACTTCCTAAGCTCATGTGAAGTGATTAAATTAAATTAAAACATAACCTTTAATTTTATATTAAAATGCAAGAGATGTAAGTGAGGGCAGGTTTGCTGTTCCACAGCTATGTCACACTAAGAAGTTTATTTACAAAAACTCTTTGTGTTTCTTATATTTTGCCAGAAACAAACTCAGACTAATTCCCATCCATGAATTTGGCTAATTTACCTATAATTATACTCAGAAAAAATCAGATGGGAAATAAAATTGAAAAATTTGAGTTTTTATGAATATCTTGAATTTTTTAAATTTATAAATTCCTTGAATTTATTAGAGTTTCAAGCTAACAACCAGAATCAAACACCACAAAACTCCCAAAATTCGTGGTAAAAAACATCTTCAAATGGCTAAAGGGACAGCTAATGTTGATTTTTACATTAGTTTGATGGGTTTTTAATGGAGTAGTTTTGGATTCAGACTTTTAGCAGCTTTGGGGCAGAATATGTTTAGAGATTTTTTTTTCTGTAAAAAATTTGAGTGTTTTTTTGTGGTATAAAATTAATTTTTCAATGTCATCTAATTAAGCCATGACTACGAGGTGTTCCAGAAACACTTTACTGCCAACAGGATACATTCTGTCTGTCCTATGAATAGTCCAATACACATTTGTATCATGCATCTCGTGTAGGAAATTCTTCCTTACACTAATAATAATTCACCTACATTTTAGGGACTGTGCTTGTAGAGAAAACTGTATCCAGAAAGGACAAATTACAGAGGAAATAGTACATTGGGGTGTGTATGTTAGAGCTTCGAGCTATTATAAAGATTAAAATGCCATTTCCAAATATGGTAAAAATGTACATAGGAAACAATTATACAAAAAGGAGAGTTTTGATTGTCTGATTTCTTGATAACTCAATGAATATATGCTTGAATAACTGTTTGGTTGGTACCTAATGAATTGCAGTAAGTGTTGGGATGTTGGTATACAGAGACTCCACATCAATGAAAGCTAGACATATTGGCCGTGTATTGTAGTGTATTGTATAAATCTGGGTGCTTTTTTTACAATTGGCTTACAAAAGGTACCAATTCTAGGGTTCACTGGTATCAAGTCGATTAAGTACTGTATGTCTGTGGGGGGAGAGATCACTGATAACATGTTTTAATTCCTTTGTATATTTATTAATTATGCCCTCTTCCAGTCTTTTATAATATGTGGTATTAGACAGTTGTCTATTGGTTTCTTTTATGTAATCTGTGGTGTCCATTATTACCACAGCACTTTTTATCAGTTGGTTTAATTTTTAAGTCCTTGTTGTTTTTCAAAGTCTGCATAACATTTTTCTCCTGGATACTGATATTGTAAATTAACTTTCCTTGTCTGGCAAGTATATTGGATGTAACCCTTTTCTGAAACAATCAATGTACAGATGAAGCCACTTTGGAGTGTGCATTTGACACAGCATCCCATCTAATTAAAGTGTTCATGCATTAAATGAGTTAAGATAACTTTAGATAACACAGTTTCTTCAATTAACCCTGAGTCACAATGCATTTAACATACAAATCCAAGTGGCTGCATCTGTATATCAGTTTGGTAAGATTCTTTAATGTCACTTAATTTGATGTAAACTATCTGATGCTCAAGTATTCATTTTCGGGGTATAGTTTTCCTTTAATGTAATACTTTTAAGATTTTTAAATTTTAATTGTGCATTCACAAAAAGCTATAAAACATTTCAACATGGAGGACATTAGTAAATATCAATTATATTTATCAAACATCACCATATTCATGAGAATGGCATGGTAATACAGTGATCAAAAGTGATCAAACTAGCTAGCTATAGGCCAAATTGGACAAGAATCTGCAAAAACAAGAGTAGTAGGACACCAACCTTGAAAGAGTGCAGGTTTAATATGTAAAGTGAATTGCTATGACCCATACCAAAGTGGTTCTCACTTCCACATTTACTACTGTAGACTGAATGAAGTCCATCACATGGAACTACTGTCATCACCAATTTCCTGAACAGTCTAAATCTCCCTAAATTCTAAGAAGATGATCATGCCTCACTTAATGCAGAGGAATTGGAACAGCACATTCACAGTAGGAAAGCCCTTGGTACAGATGACCTTCCCTGCAAATATTATAAAATGCATCAACATGTATTAGCACCTTATTTTATAAAACTCTTTAATCAATATCTATATGGCACTCCTATCCCTACTTCAACCTTAACTTCTTTTCTATCTCTGATACCCAAAGAGGGGAAGGACCCCACACAATTTTACCAAGGTTGATAGACAGACATCAAGTCAGATTTATTATGGGCAGGCAAGCAGGTCATAACACCAGGTGCACCATAGATCTGATTTACACTCTCCAAAGATTAAGTGAACAGTCCGTGATTTTAAGCCTTGATGCCAACAGACTCAACTGGACTCTCTGAGTGCCTCAATCTTTCAGGCCCATATTTATCAGCTTTTTATAATCTATATAACACCCCCTCACCTGTATTCAGCTCCCTAGCCAAATATGTAAGTCAATCCCAATATCTTATGGGACAAGACAGGGCTGCCCTCTTCCCCCCCCCCCCTTCTCTACGCCCTTTGCATAGAGCCATTGGTGGCAGCTATACAACTCCATCCGGATATTATGGGAGTCACAGTAGGCCCTATTTGTGTGTTTAATGTGTCGTGACTTAACTCATCTATCCAATTTAGCCCACCTAGTACAGAATATTGTGTCACAGCATCCCATCCAATTAAAGAGTTCGCCATTGAAAATGGTGCTTTGGTATGCTAATGAAAAGGTTAAATGCATTAAATGAGTTAAGATGACTTTAGATAACACAGTTTCTTCAATTATCCCTGAGTCACATTTAACTTACAAATCCAAGTGGCTGCATCTGTAGCTCTATTTGCAGATGATGTCTTGACATCTAACCCCCTCATCTCTCTCCCAAACCTTCATCAATGAATAGACAAATATTGCAGTATATCCTGATATTAGCTAAATGTTAGCAAGAATGAGGTACAGTACTCTGTTTGAATACCCCATATATATATAATTAGAGGCTTTGAAAACTGCTTTTAATTACAACTGGAAGGTGGACTTGTTAACTTATCTAGGTACACACATCTCTGCTATGGATGGACAGCTATATGACCTTAACTTTAAAGCTCTTATACAATGAACAAAAGCCTCTCTCCTGAAGTGGTCTCAATATACAATTTCTTGGCTGGGCAATGTGGCAGCCATAAAGATGAACATATTGCCTAAATATATCTGACTGTTTGAACTCTCTCAGCCACCATCTCCCCTTCAATGTTTAAGCAAATACAGATTATAAATACCCATTAACTTCAATGCTGTTGGCAAATTTTTTGCCATATCACAAATGTATATGCAGTCTTGTGAATTTTTCAGCAAAGTAAAATGGGAAAGATTTGCCCATCACTATAGAGGATCTGTGTTCTCCTCTTCTTTGGACATTTGGAAAAACCTGGTAAAAGTCGCATGTCTTTCAACAAGTTTAGCAACATCACAAAGAGTAAACTCTCCAGCTCCCCTTTATATACCCATTAATTTCCAGTTAAATTGTCCCGCTAAAAGGGAAGCCAAAAACTGTTACAATTTTTGCACCAAAATGACGGTTACTGACAAAATTATGCTAGCATCATACAGCAGAAGCAGGTCACTAAAACGTATTGCACTTATTTAGTAGTGAATTAGCGTATTGGTGAAGTTGTGCAAAGTTACCAGTTAAATTTGCCCTTTAGTGAATTTGCCCCTATGTGTGAATTAAATGTCTTAATGAGACATGAATGATTATTGTATTATAAAGTTTGTATAAATTTGGTCAAAATACTACATTTACAAAAAAAAAAAAATCTACTCTTACAATACTGATTCCTCAGTCTCTGTGTAATGACCCCAGTGCCCCAGGATACATGAAATCCAATAAAGAAAGAGCACCATCTGGTTGTTATGACTGTGTCCAGTGTGTGGATGGGGAAATGTCTCATACAACAGGTAAGCACCAGTCTCTGTTAACAGGTTGTGGTTATGTTGTGATCAAATACTGATGGACATCACTGGAAATGTCTCTGTAGGAGGTTACCAATAAAATTTGATGGACAAAAATTGTGTTGAGTGGCATATTGGCTCAATTTAAATCAAGGTAAATAGCTATGTAGGTCAGAAAAGAGATCTTGTATGACCTCCAGTGCGTAAGTATCTCAGTAGGGATTAGTTTAGTTATTTGGAGGTATCAATATCTTCTCTAGTAATTCTATTAACTTGGTGCTACCTTTGTCTTTTTCTCTTTATACTATACTAAATTAAACAGTGGCCATGGATTTCATGGTAATCTTTATGGTTATAAAACAATCATTAATGTCCTGAAGATCTCAACCTTTGGGTCAATGATATAGGGCAGTGTCACAAAGACCAAGAGAATGGAGCTACTGGAGGAGGAGAAAGTGCATTGCCAGTGCATAAATCATAAAACTAATCTGACCCAATGAACATATGTAAAAT
>CM044440.1:135541112-135552020 GCA_024363595.1 Xenopus borealis | reverse complement strand
TGAAAACCCTTCTGACCAAATCTGGACTCACTTTTTTCCCCCTGTTTATTCACACAATTATAATTTTTTCTTGTGCGGAAACTGTTATGATAATTCATGATAAAGAATCTTGATTAAAAAAAGCCTTAGTGAGTGCAATGTGATTAGTAATATTTTTCAGATTTTCCAAACAGACAATTTTGTCATCAAAATGTGTTAGAAATATGAAATCTTAGATAAATTGAATTGGATACAGAGCAAAAATATTGGACCTATGTGAGTCTAGCATTAGAGAATGTGTTTGTCTTATTTGGATCTTTGACTTATCCTTATATGTAGGGGTAGACACAATGTTTGATCAGAAGGAAGTAGATACATTTCAATATGTATAGAAGTGTGAGTGTTGGGCAAATGATCTACTGTATATCAGGGTACCTGAACTATAATAAGTGCAGAATGGTATATACCAGTCCAGGGAGTGGTATGGCATCACTTACTTAAAGCAGTGATTCATTATGGCAAACTTACACAGGTATTCCAATAAATATCACAAATATCACAATTCAATATTCCTGTCAATGAAATGTCTACTACTGAAACATTGTTTTATTGGATGCCTTTGTCGCTTATCATTGCTGTTGAATTGTTGGGATGGGGCCACAGTGAATTTCTAAAATGATTGGCCTCAATAAATCATATATATAAGAAAATATATGCTTTTGAATTCGCAAAAAATGTGTGAATTTCTAGGGAATTAAGTTAATATTGATCTAGTTAATATCTGGTTGATATTGACTCCATATAATTATTTTAATATAAAGTTTTCTTTCATCTTTTTGGAGTCTTCATGATGCACTTGTTTCATTATAAAATTAATTATCAATATTGAAATTAAAATAACATAACAAATAACAATTTCAATCCATTGTATTACAATATCTATAGGATATGTTATCAGGAATGCTTGGGATTTGATTTTTTTTGGATAAGGCTTTGTTTAGTTAATTTGAGCCAAGCTACAAAATGTGACTCTGCACACTGACATTAATTCAAACACTATGGGGAACATTTAGGGTCCACAAAAAAAAAAATCTGAACATTTAGGGTCAAAGTGAATTTTCAAATAAAATTCGAGTTTTTAAAATTCGAATTTTGAAGTAACTTTGGGCATTGAAAAAATGTGAAAATTCGAATTTCAAAGTACATTCTCTTTAAAAAAAACTTAGAATTTGACACTTCACCACCGTAAAGCTGCCGAATTGCCATTGTAGCCTATGGGGGACCTCCTGGAACCTTTCCTGAAAATTTCAAAGTTTTTTTAAAAAATTTTTTTCAAATTGTTTATAATGAACTATGCATTCAAATGATTCAAACTATTTTATCGAAATGGACCAAATCACTTAAAATAGGGCCATTTTCAATCAATACGAATTTCAAAGTTTTTTTCACTTCAAAATTTGACCATTAGTAAATCTGCCCCTTAATTTGAATTTCTGAATGTTTGTAATAATCCAAAATGTTTTTCTCAAAATCTCCCAAATTTGAATTATATTCATGTCCGGTATTTATTAAGCACGGAAAACTCAAATGAAAAAAAGTTGGTGTCTTAAAATTTCAAAAGTTCATGTAGAAGTCAATAGAATGGGAGTTGTCGTAGGCAAAATTCAAGCTATTTTTTTATTTCAAGTTTTTTTGAGCTGTTAAACTCAAATTTATAAAACATTTTCACAATTATATTCAATTTAGGTTTTTATATTCAATTTTTTAAATAAATAAACATAAATTTTTTATTTGAGTTTATTTGAAGTATAAAAAACTCTAAATCCTCTCAAATTAGATTTTTTTTTATAAGACCATAAAGATATGCAAATTGCTAAGTGGTTTAATAAATATAATTATAACAATTTTTAATTATAAAAATGTTAAAACGTATAATTGTGTACATACCAAACTTGGGCGCAGATTTACTATTGATGGAATTTCGAATGATAAAAAAATTCGAAATTCGACCAGGGAATAGTGGGGAGGTAAAATACTACGAATTCAAATATTGAAATCAAAGGATTTTACCGCAATTCAAATGATCGAACAATCGAATATAGAAAATTCAATCGTTCGTTCAAATATTTGAATCGAATATTCGAATGATTTTTAATGGATCAAATTTTTTATATTCGATCTTAGGGAAGGTAATTTCAGTAGGTTTAATCTGGCGAAGTAGGTGGTCAAATTTAATTTTTTTAATTTTAAAGGGGATATTCGAATAAAATTAAATTCGAATATTTGAATTCAACTATTCGATGGTCAAATTTGCCTAATTTGTATATTCGAATTCAAATCTTTTTGAAAATTTGATAGAATATTTTAATCACTCGTGAATTTATGTGAATTTAGTAAATCTGCCCCATAGTGTACCAAAAAAACAGCATCTGCACCAGACTTTTTCAAGTAAATATACTGATAAATGCAAAAATGAGGATGGATGTTTGATCAAACTGGTTTTAAGAAAATAGCTACAAATGTTTGGGGGTATATTTATCAAAGAGTGCAGTTAAGTCTGAAGTTCCGCCACTAGAGGGAAATTCCGCAGCTCTCAATTCATTTCTATGGGATTTTTAAAGGCGTATTTATCGAAGGGTGAAACTTCACTTCACCCATTGATAAATACAACTTTCAAAATCCCATAGAAATAAATTGAGAGCTGCGGAATTTCACTCTAGTTGCGGAACTTCACTCTTTGATAAATTTACCCCTAGGATTTTAGTAAATAAGTTATAGTCCAAGTCCTTTGTCAAAGGGATTCTCCCATAGCAAAAATTATCTACCTTGCAAGCTTGAGTGCTGCTCTTTTTGTCCTTGTCTTTTTTGACACTGTGTTTCGTATGTACTAAATTATATCTTTTAATGTTTTTGTAATTATACCCATGTCACTATAAATGATGTGGTGTGGAGTAACTTTTTTTTAGTTTGAATTATTTTTTTGCTCCATTTGGGCAAGAGCCTTGACTCTTGCACCCTTTGTTAAATTTGTATGAAGGGAGTGCCCTCCAATAATTGCTGTTTTTTTTTCTGTAAATTTGATCACCATAACAAAAAACACATACACATACTGTACACACACACATATATCAGGGACACTGAAGCTACTTCATGCTTTTAGTCTGTAACACCCTCTTTTCTCCCTGATATTGGCACACAAGCCTTAATATCAGGCTCTGCAACCACTACACTTGAATTAATAAATTTGGGTGCATCATATACATTGTATAGGGCACTTTATTCTCCACAAAAAGTAATTTTTTAACATGAAGATCTGTAACACAGGAAAGAGACAATACTTCTTAAAAACAGATATGAAAGCATCAAGCTATTTTCCATACTTGCTGTCCAAGCTAAGGAAAGCCTAAAACCTTAGCATATACTGTACCTGTACACAAAGATTAACAATGTGAGGAAACCATTATACCAATACTAAGGGGCAAATTTACTATTATTCCCCAAAATTAGTTTGACCAAATTCGAAATGCAATAAGCATTCCACCATCGAATGTTTATCGAAATTGTTTTAGGCTATCATTTTGCTCGCATTACGATTTCTTGATGAATTCATACGATCAGATACCGATCTTCGAGCGTCCAAAAAATTTGTACGATTCGAACGCTCAGATGGTTCGAATGTTATTCAAGCAGGACTTAGCCTTAGAAGCCTATAGAAAGCTTCCCATAGGCTTCTATAACAATTTGGGAGGTTCAATCTGGTGAAGTAGGCAGTCGAATAAATTTCAAATTTTTATTCCTTTGATCATTGAATGATCGAATTATCGAATATCTGATAATTCGATCTATTCGATGATCGAAGAGGCCAAATTTGCATATCCAATTTCACGAAAAATTTGTACGAACAGTATTCGATCGAATTGGATCGAACTTCAATAGTTTCCCATTAATTTCCTAAATCGGCCCCTTAGGGTCACATTTACTAAGGGCATATTTACTAAAGGTCGAATTTGAGGGTTAAAAAAACCTCAAATTTGTCCATGGGAATAACTGGGAATAGTGTGGGAAGTAAAATTCGATATTCAAATTCAAAGGATTTTACTGCAATTCGATTGGTTAAATGATCAAATAGAAAAAATTCGATTCGATCACTGGTCGAAGTGGTCTTCAAAAACAATCGAAAATTTGAATTAGAATCTTTTTGAAAATTCGATCGAATTATTATTATTATTATTAACATGTATTTCTATAGCGCCAATTTGTTTCGTAGCGCTGTGATCGAATTTCGAATCATTCATGTAAATTTGATAAATCTGCCCCTAAGGGTCGAAGTGAATTTTCTAATAAAATTTTAATTTTTTGAATTTGAATTTCAAAGTAATTTTGGGCTACTTCAACTATCGAATAGCCCAAAATTCAATATTGAAAAAATCCGAAAATTTGAATTTTGAAGTACTGTCTCTTTAAAAAACTTAAATTTGACACTTTACCACCTTAAAGCTTCTGAATTGCCAGTGTAGCCTAGGGGGACCTCCTGGAGTTTTTTTTAAAAAAATCATTCAAATCTTTCCAAACGAATTATGCATTACAACTATTCAAAGATTTTTAATTTGATCCTCAATAAATCTACCCCTTACAGGTGACAATCTTATAAGCTTCTGAATGACTGATGACTTTCTGAAACCTTGTTATGCTGTATTGGAACGAGTCAAAGTATCGCATGAGTATTGGGAAAAGATTTGGGATACAGCTAAAAGAACTCCATCTCTGTACACTATTAAGAAAATATCTGAAACATTTTTCTGAACTGGTACTATAAAGTATATAGGATTTATGGAATGTTTCCACTGGTGTCTGGTGCTGAGGGAACTGTGAGGAATGAGACTCAATAGCGAATATACTACGGCACTGCCCCAAATTAACACCCTACTAGATTAGCACAGAAACTGCAGCACAACCAAACTAACATAGAATTTAACCCACTGACTTGAAACCATGTTTTAGGAAAACCAATACCTCGATTTACCAAAGATATCTGCAGGGTACTTAACCATATCCTGTCAGCAGCTCAGAGGATTCTATTATTATTATTATTATTATTATTATTAATAATAATAATAATAACATGTATTTCTAGAATTGCCAACATATTTTGTAGCGCTGTAAAGTAAATGTGATTATACAACTAAATGACTTACATACATAGAACATATGGAGTTACATACATCACAATCAATACCGGTACAAAAGGTGAGGAAGGCTCTGTGCAGAGAGAACTTGCAATCTAAAAGTGAAGGGAATGATACACAAGGTGTGTGGGCAAGATCAAATTAAGTGGGAAGGGAAGTCTTCTCTAAATAAGTGCGTTTTAAGAGATTTCTTGAAAGCAGAAAGGTTGGGAGAAAGTCGGACAGACCGTGGGAGAGAATTTCAGAGGAGGGGTGCAACCCTTGCAAAGTCTTGAATGATAGTGATGGTCAAATTTATTCGCCAGGCACAAATTCACGGTGAATTCCCACGATTCACCTCAGGTGAATAAATTTGCTGAACACCAGGGAAAACTCGCCTGGCAAAAATTGGCTGGCGTGAAAAAAAATGAGACGCCCGCCAAAAACAGTGCAACGCGCCAAAAACGACACAACGCGTGACGAAAAACAATGCAACATGTGCAAAAAATTACGCGATGTGTGTCAAAAATGATACGCGTGTCGTTTTGCTAATTTTTCACGAATCTTCGAATTTCACTGGAAATTTGCTAATTTTTGGTAAAAGCGAAAAGGGATAGATAAGTGAGGAGGTAATGAGAGAAGAGTTGAGTATCAGGTCAGTAGAGGAGCGTAGTAAGCAGTTGGGTGAGTATATAGAGATGAGATCAGAGGTACGGAGGAGTTATGAAGTGGTTTGCATGGCAGGGTCATTCATTTGAATTTAATTCTGAAGGGTAGTGGAAGCCAGTGCAGGGATTGGTTTGGAATGGCATGGCACAGGAGGAGCAGATTCCGAGGCATATAAGCCTCACTGCAGTGTTCATTATGGACTGGAGAGGTGACAGTCTCTGGCGGGAAAGGCCAATTAAAAGAGAGTTACAATAGTCTAGATGTTATATGACGAGAGAATGAATAAGAACTTTGACAGCATCTTGGGTGATAAATGATCGTATTTTGGATATGTTCCTTAGGTGCAAGTGGCATGATTTAATAACTGTATGTGAGGATTGAATGACAGGGCAGAATCTAGGATAACCCCAAGGCACCGGGCCTGGGGACACGGGATGATAGTGGAATTGTTAGCTATGATGGATACTTCAGGGATGTTACTGGTGTTAGTTGGAGGAAAGAGAACCATTGGCATTTTAGAGAGGTTTAATTTAAGGTAGCATTGCAACATCCAAATAGAGATAGTGGACAGGCAGGAGGAGACCCGAGTTAGGAGTTTTTGGTTGAGGTCAGGAGAGGAGAGATATATCTGAGTATTGTCAGTGTAGAAGTGGTAGTTGAAGCTGTATGAGCTGATTAATTTTCCAAGAGAGGAAGTATAGTATAGAGGGGGAATAATCAGGGTCCCAGGACAGAGCCTTGAGGAACCCCAACAGAAAGAGGTAGAGGAGAAGATGTTACTCCATTGTAGGAGACAGTGAAGGAACAATTGGTGAGGTAAGAAGAACCAGGACAGGGCAATGTCACAAAAACCAAGTGAATGGAGGGACTGGAGAAGGAGAGGGTGATCTACCGTGCCAAATGCAGCTGGGAAGTCAAGCAGTCTTAGTAGTGAGAATTTCTTTTGGGCTTAAGCTGTTAAAATGTCATTAGTTAGCCAGGTCAGTGCAGTTTCAGCGGAGTGTTGTGGTTTAAAACCAGAAAGTAGAGGGTCCAGCAGGTTATTGTCAAAGACGAATGAGGTTAGTCATACTAGGCACTCAATTAGTTTAGAGATGAAAGGTAGCAGAGAGATAGGTCAGAGGTTATCAAGATTGGAGGGATCCAGAGAGGTTTTTTTTCAGAATGGGGGTGACAAGAGCATGTTTTAGTTGAGAAGGAAACAGTCCAGTTGAGAGTGAGAGATTAAATAGATGAGTTAAGGATTGGTATTATGGAGGAGTTTTGAAAGAATAGGTTCAAGCGGGCAGGTTATAAGGTGAGAAGAGGCCAATAGTTTTGAGACTTCCTCATCACTGACAGGGGTGAAGGAGAACATGAGAGCCTGGGGAGTGTGGAGGGAGGGTGGTGGAAGTCTAGTGGAGTTGAGTAGTGTAATGTTCCTTTATTGAATTTATTTTGACGTGCTCAGCAATATCTTGAGCAGAGACAGATGTGCACGGAGGGGGTAGAGAAGGGGAAAGGAGCGTGTTAAAGGTGGAGAAAAGTTGTGGTTTTTTTTTTAGAACAGGAGTTAATGAGTGAAGTAAAGTATGTTTGTTTGGCTTAGGAAAGGCTGGTGTTATAGGAGGGCAGATCTGTAGCTCCAAAAGTCTGATTCTGAGTGGGATTTGCACCGGCGACATGCACATGATTGTATTTGAAGCGCTTTTGTATGAGCAGTATAAAAAGGATGAAGAGGTTTGGATTTAGCACATTTGGTTTTTACAGGAGCAAGCTCATTAAGGGCAGTGGTGAGTGTGATGTAGTAGACAGAGGTAGCTACATCAGGACAAGAAATGGCTGAGATATTAGAGTTAAGAGAGTCAAAGGAAGAAGAGTGATGCAACACATCCAGTGTTTGCAAGTCACATGTAGGTATGTATTTGGAGAATAGCAGGGGGTGAGGAGGGAGCTAGTGAGTTGAAATGTGAGCATATTGTGATCAGAGAGGGGATTAAACATTGGTGTGAGAGAGGGAGTCTGAGCAGAAGGATAAGCCTAGAGAGGATGTTAGAGAAAGAAGTTTAGAGAAGGAAGGGTTGTTAATGTTGTTAACACATATATTGTCACCTAAAATGATGGATGGGGTGTTAGATGAAAGAAAGTAAGGAAGCCAGGCAGCAAAGTTGTCCAAAAATTGTGCAGTTGGTCCAGGTGGTCAATATATGACAGCAATGCAGAGTGAAACAGGAGAAAAGAGCCTAATGCAGTGAACCTCAAATGAGGAGAATGCTAAGGAAGGAACAGGTGGAAGAACTTTAAAAGTACAACGGGGAGAGAGAAGCAAGCCTACCCCACCCCCAGGTCTGTTTCCAGGCCTGGGAGTATGAGTAAGGTGTAGGCCCCCATAGGACTGGGCAGCAGGTGAGTCAGAATCAGTAGGAGAGACAAAGGTGTCAGTAATTTGAGTAAGTTAAAGTAATTGGCAATGAAGTGGTCATGTATAGTAGTGAGTTTGTTGCAAACAGATCTGGCATTCCAGAGAGCACAGGAAAGATTAACTGGGTTTTTGGGTATAGGGATAAGAGTTCTGTATTGTTGGAATTTGCACCGAAGAGAAGGAGCCCTTGGCTGTGATATACTGTAACTCGAATGAGGTAAGGGCCAGGGTTTGGGGAAATGTCCCCAGCTGCTAGCAGTAGAAAGGAGAGATAGACTAAGTGAGAGCGGAATTTGTGAATTCTTAGTTTGTGTGAGAAAGAGGAGTTTCCTGGAATAGTTAAACAGAGTACTGTATATACTTCATGTGTGGAGAGGGAAGGAGAGGAAAGTAGAAAGGCTGAGATTTGTATAGAATTGTGATTTGATGGGGAGGTGGTGCAAAATGTTTTATGATGCATGAATCAGTTTTTTTTCTTATTCCAGCTGGTTCACTGTTGTTTGCAGCGGAATCCAGTTCTTTTTGCCTTGTCCAACTGCCCTGTGTAACTGCCATTACTAAGCACTTGTGAAATATTAGCACTTCGTAAATGTTAGCACTCGTGCCTGGCCCAGATAGGAGTTCCATCCTCTTTACTGGGTCTGAATTTATATGTAGCTGATTGAAAAAAACAGAGCCTAACTGAGTAATCAGTTAACCAGCTATCAAAGGTCAGAGTTTTACAAGCGCCAGAACCAAGTTTGGGGCTATAAAAATATCTTTTTCACTGAGGAGTGGACACAGATGTGTGTTTGAGATATTTATCAGAAGCACTAAAGCTGAGTAGCCTAAGAAACAAAAGTTATTGGGGTTAACAGTTACAAGTAGTGATATAAGATGAATTACCAGAATAAGCAGTATATAGCTGTTGCAAGTATATGGATGAGGAGCTGAATTACCTGTAGGAATGAGAAGAGATAGGCGTTAGTTCCTTGGAAATGCCATGTGTAACTGCCATTTCTAAATATTAGCACTCATGCCATGCCCCAGACATTATTGGGTATATTTATCAAAGAGTGAAGTTCCACCACTACAGTGAAATTCCCCAACTCTCCATTCATTTCTATGGTATTTTTAAAGGCGTATTCATCAAAGGGTGAACTTTCACTTCACTCATTGATAAATACGCCTTGCAAAATCCCATAGAATTGAATGGAGAGCAGCAGAATTTCACTCTAGTGGCGGAACTTCACTCTTTGATAGATTTACCCCTATGGGGGTTATTTTATAAAAGGCACTAAGTTTGCCCAGGGGCAGAACCCCTTAGTAACCAATCAGCAGGTAGCACTTACTGGTCACCTGTTTAAAAGCAAACATCTTATTGGTTGCTATGGGTTACTGCTCCTGGGCAAACTTTTATTACATTTGGGGGTAAATTTAGGATAGCTTTGTGTTTATAAGTTTGGAATGGAAAAACATATTTACAGAATTTGGATTTGATAAGCCACATGCTTAGGTAAACCCAAGCGCAATAGGCATCATATTATTTAGTAGACCTCTGGCATTCATACAGTATTTAGGATGTTTTATGTTGATACTTGCTGAACCTGTAGTTAGTTATGCACCAAATCCAGTTTGGTATTTAGCCAGGATTCTGTCTTTTTCAGCAGGATTAGGAATTGGCTAAATCATCGTGCTTGGCCGTACCAAATCAGGATCCTTAAAATTGCATAACTTTTCCTTACACAAAAAAAGCAAGTAAAAAAAATGCTTTAACCACAATCTACACGTAAGTGTTTTGTTTATAATTCATTCTTCCCATCCATAATTTATATATGCACATTAGGATTCAGTATTTGGTGCATCCCTACTTGTTGTAGATAAGGCCCTTTAAAGTGGAAGCTTTGAGTTGATATTCCAACAATTTCAGAAATGTTTATAAAAATGGAAAACTTTAAAAAAGCATTGCAGTGTTGTAGTTTGGCATAGAAAGATTTCTTTAATCACTGTGGATTTGTCAGAATGTGTTGTTTCCTGACTCCTGGAGTAAACCTAATATTTGTGTATTTGATCTAAAGTATGTAGATATCTGAAGTGGTAGTGGACTTCTGAGAGTTTCTGGCTGTCAGGGAGGCCTATAGGCTCCCAGTGGGAGTTGTCAGGACCAAGGAGGATTTCACAGGAAATTTTAATTTCTGAACCAATATGAGTGTGATTGGGTAGCATGCCACCCCCTAAAATCCTGCCACCCTAGGCCCAGGCCTAGATGGCCTCTCCACAAATCTTTACCTGGTCAATAGCATACTCACTGGCATTGAGACTTCCCTGGCAGATCTGCAGAAGCTGGGATGAGGCATTAGCGACACGGCCTGGGGCATCAAACACAGTTCAGAATGCCTGAAGAAATGGTTTGGCATCAAAAGTCAATGGATAATTATTTTCCCAGAGAGGTGTTGCCCACTCAAGAGGTTTTTCCTTCAAATGAGACATCACATAACCCACTTTCACCCACTCAGAAGTGAATTGTGAAGGTTGAAATTCAAATTGAATAAGACACTGAGTAACAAACCCTCTGCAGGCTTGCAGGTCCCCATTGTAGTGAGGAGGAAGAGGGATGCATGGCTCACAAGCCGGAAAGACCACAGAGGCATTGCCAAGTGCATTGCCAGTGCATAAATCATAAAACTAATCTGACCCAATGAACATATGTAAAAT
>CM044440.1:135504016-135539918 GCA_024363595.1 Xenopus borealis | reverse complement strand
TGAAAACCCTTCTGACCAAATCTGGACTCACTTTTTTCCCCCTGTTTATTCACACAATTACAATTTTTTCTTGTGCGGAAACTGTTATGATAATTCATAATAAAGAATCTTGATTAAAAAAAGCCTTAGTGAGTGCAATGTGATTATTAATATTTTTCAGATTTTCCAAACAGACAATTTTGTCATCAAAATGTGTTAGAAATATGAACTCTTAGAAAAAATTGAATTGGATACAGAGCAAAAATATTGGACCTTTGTGAGTCTAGCATTAGAGAATGTGTTTGTCTTGTTTGGATTTTTGACTTATCCTTATATGTAGGGGTAGACACAATGTTTGATCAGAAGGAAGTAGATACATTTCAATATGTATAGAAGTGTGAGTGTTGGGCAAATGATCTACTGTATATCAGGGTACCTGAACTATAATAAGTGCAGAATGGTATATACCAGTCCAGGGAGTGGTATTGCATCACTTGCTCAAAGCAGTGATTCATTATGGCAAACTTACACAGGTATCAGTTCCAATAAATATCACAATTCAATATTCCTGTCAATGAAATGTCTACTACTGAAACATTGTTTTATTGGATTCTTTTGTAGCTTACCATTGCTTTTGAATTGTTGGGATGGGGCCACAGGGACCCACTCACAATATACAGTACACGGGCAGATTTACTAAGGGTCGAAGTGACATTTTTTTAAAAATTTAAATTTCAAAGTCATTTTGGGCTACTTTGATTGTCGAATAGCCTAAAATTTTATTCGAACTTAAAAAATTTGAAAATTCTAGTTTTCAAATATTGAAGTACTTACAACAACTATTCACCAGCTAAAAGCTGGCAAATTGCCATTTTAGCCTATGGGGTACCTCATAGAGCCTGTTCTAAAAATTTTTCTAAGTTCCTAGAATTCTAAGGATTTTGCAGAGAATCATTCAATCAAATCAAATGATTCAAACGATTTTTTATTCGATTAAAAATGGACCTATTTGACCGTAATAGGTAAATTTTCGATGAAAAAAGCCCTTCAAAAATTCTTTGAGGGTCGAATTTTGAAGTAAATCTGCCCCTTAGTGTAATAGAAATATAGTCACAATATAAGGCTGATTAGTCATTAATACAGATAATTAGAAACATCAGAATTTAATAATCAGCAAACCAGTAGCATCAGCTTATATTACAGCCAGGGAAGCTCATTTTTCTGCTGCTGCTGCTGCTGGATAATTAGCGACGACCCCTAAGCTTAGCTTCTCAACAGCTGCTCAGAGCCCACTGAGCATGTGAGTGTCACAGACACTTTCCAAGATGGGGCCTAGGGCGGCAGGATTTTAGGGGGCGGCATGCTGCCCAACCACACCTACATTGGTTCAGAAATGTAAATTTCCTGTGTGCAATTCCCATTTCTCTGTCCTGATGAAAATTTGAGCAAATAAAAAGGAGTGGACAGGGACAACAAACGACAGCGGGCCTAGGGGCGCCCGCTAGGTAAATTTGGCCCTGCTGTTTTGGAAAGATATTAGAAATGTTATCAGTGGTTTCTAATGTTTATCATAAGCATAAGAAAATCAGAAAAGCCTTTCTTTCTCTTGACAATTTCCTCAAATATGTCACATCAAACTGACCAGCAGGTGGTGATGTTATAATAAAATCCAATCATATCCATACCCATTCCCCTTAATATCTTAGAATAAAATAAAAAAAATTATGCATTGATAGAAAATCCCCAAATATTTATAAAATATGTTCAAAGTAATTGAAGGGGGAGGATCATGAAAATTAAAATGTAATAAAGGCTTTATCGTGATGATCAATTTGATCAATCATATGTTCAGTACAGTTTCTGAAATAATTCAGTTACTTTTCACTATCCCCCTTTTATACATCTGTCTCTCTTCATTCTCTAATTCATTCAGGAGTCACAGAAAGAATCTGATTGACAGTGTGGTCTAATACATCACTGGTGATAGTCTTTTACTTTTATGTTTTACTTTTAGAGATCATTTTGTTAAAATACCCAAGTGACATAAATCCTGCCCCTCTACATGAAGAATATGCACATAAATTTGTTTTTTTAGTTGGTTTAAATGACTTAATTCAAATACAATTGCTAGGCAAAGGGATCAATCCACATAAATGATGTATTTGACCTACCCGTCAATCAAACATTGGGAACCATGAACTCCTGGCAGTCAAACTTGCTCTTGAGGAGTGGTGCCACCTTTTGGAGGGTGCTCCTCATCCGGTCACAATTTACACTGACCATAAGAACTTAGAATGTATCCAGTCTCTTAAGACATTAACTCCCCGGCAAGCAAGATGGTCTGTGTTCTTCTAATTTCGTCTTGACCTACCGTCCTGGGACCAAGAACCGGAAGGCAGATGCATTATCTTGTAGCTTCACCCTGATGGATTGTCTTCCTGAGGAGCAAGATCCAGTAATTCCTCCTTCCAGAATCATTGCTTCGTTGCTTCCCCAATTTGCTGAACAAATCCTCTCTAGTCAATCTACTGCTCCTGCTGACACTCCTATTGGAATGGCATTTGTACTTCCTGAGTTATGTCTCCCTATTCTGCAACAGGCAGGTCATCCTGGTCCTGAAAAGACTCTTGAACTTTTACGATGTCTAGTCTGATGGCCGACTTTCCGTAAAGATGTCAAAGATTTTGTGGCAGCCTGTACAGTTTGTGCCATTATTAAATCTTGTCATACTCATCCCTGTCGGTTGTTGCAACCACTACCCATTCCCTCTTGTCATTAAAGTACACTTTAAGTGACCTTTTTTTATATCTAATGATGGGGAGCTTTTACTCCAAGTAATTATGTTGTTCTTCGATTTCAGCTGGTTATTATGTTGGCTTGGGACAACTTAGCAAAATTACTCACTTGGGTGACTGCGGTCAAAATTTGGGGAAAGTGGGTGGAGCCAATAACAGCCAATCAGATTTTACCTATTGACTTGGCACAGACCATGACTAAGTGACTGGGGTTAAAATTCAGAAAACTGGGTGGAGCTTAAATCAGCCAATCAAATTTTACCTTTTGCTGTTCAATAAGAATATTTACATTGCTGCCATTCTCACACTGTTAATGGCAGGGTCTTCAAACTTGGTACATACGGTCACTGGGTGACTGGGATTCAAATGTTTTTTAAAAAGTGGGTGGAGCCAAATACAGCCAATCAGATTTTTTTTTTTATAGATTTCAATGGTAAACTTTTATCTGCTTTAATTCTCACAGTTTTAAACCAGGTTTAAAAGACTTTGGATACTCTCTATGCTCCAGGGGCGACTGGGTGTGACTTCTACAATGTCTCCAAGCCAACATCATGTGGTTTCTTCAGAAACAACACCATCTACTTCAACTTGATTTTTTTTCCTATCTTTGCGTCACCATTGCATTTTAACACATTTACAGAGATTGTAAACTCCAAGCAACCACTTGCATCTCTATGAATGTCTGCACTTTCATTATTTACTTTCATTTATTTTATTCATTATTTTAGTTATATTTATATACTGTATCTAGTGGTTGCTGGGGTCAATTTATGGCAACCGTGTGTGCTTTAAAGATGCTGCATATGCTGACGCTTCTATTCCCTGATAATCTCTTGAAATGCATTGTATGCCATAAGCAGTCAGCATCTTCTTCTTTGATATCTCTACTGCATGTATTTTTATCCATGTGTAAGGAACCCAAAAGCGTCATTGCGCTGGAGTTGTGACACCGGCTTCAATCCATGTGGGTCATGGCCTTCATAAGGTCTTCATAAGCCTACAGATATTTGGTGCTGGTGCATTTGTAAGTCGTAGGACTTTCCCAGTTAGTTGAATTTAAGAGCAATACCAAATTATGGAGCATTGAGCAAAATGTAATATAGCATTTTCCCCAGAATTGTTATGGGCAACTCTCTTGACACAAATGTGCTGTGCTTACTGCAACTGGGCCTGATTTGCCAAAATGGATGCAACTGTGCATACGCTTCATTGCAAATTGGACCATTAAATACTTAAGGAGGTTTAAGTCAGAGGTTTTTTCTACTCGTACTTTTAAAAGTATAATATAATTTTATAAAATATATCATTTTTCGGAAAAATAACAACATTTTTTGTGGTTTATTTAAGTCAGATGGTGTTAAAAGTCTGAATAAAAAAGTATGCAAACTCATATCTGCCTAGATTATATACAAATCAATAACAGACATCCTGAAGATATCCTGATTTGTGCTGGGTTTCCGAAAAAGGCACAGTATTTGGACATCAAATCTGAAAAATTTGCAGAATTAGACCAAGACTTTTCCCGCACAAGAATTTTTTGGGAACATTTAATGCTAAATAGGGGAGGGGAGTCAGAGTGTATTTGCTCATAGAGGCTTTCCAAAAATAGTGAGATAGATTCAGATTTTCATAAAAAACTCTCTAAAAGTCTGCAAGCCTAAAATGTTCAATAACAAGAATCAGGACACTTTTAAATATTATGTTTATATATGTATCAGTATTACAACAGAGTGCCTGCAAAGACAAAAGGTCACAGTAATTTACAACTGCCATTCTTTTAGACAATTTTTTTACACTTAGATTGAGAAGACCAATGTTAATGCAATTGTCCTGTTTTTAAATCCAAATTTATACCTGTCTCTATTATTGGAAGTTTGCATAATCACACCAAATTAATGGATCACCTCTTCCTTCATATACAATATTATAACATTTAAACAAGCAAAAATAGAAACCACATTAAATGGGTCTTTATCCCTGATGATGAAGGAAGGGGAGATCATTCATTTTGAGAAGTTCTTCTATACATTTTCTCCTAATGATCTGCTCATTGCATCTGCAAATAAATGTAATTATAGAGATGCACCCATCTATAAAAGGGAAATACCCAATGAAACAATTAAAAACTGCACAGGGAATGAGACTCTCAGTGATGCAGATTTATTAGTGTTTGGAAACCGGTTGGAAACTCTGAAAAAAAAGCTAAACTATGGCAGGTAGGTGGAATTTAATTTGATCTCATTCAACTAATCATGATGAGAGCATGATTTTTTGGCAGTTTCCAGGGAAACTCTTTCTTGGCCCTTAACGAAGTTATGAAGAAGACAGAGAAAGAAGATATGGGGGCATTAGGTGAGAGAGCCGACTGGGGATTAAGAATATGTTTACAGATCAAACTGTATATTACCTACAGTTTTAGGGATTTTGGTGTACAGCATAGCATTTTTATTTATACTTTATTTGGGACAAGTTATACAAAATTTTCAAGACCAAGCTTTTTTTCAAGTTTAACAACACACCCTGGACTTTATGATGATCACACAGGGAACACTCAGCACAGCAATTTCTGTAAAGATTTACTGGTGAATCACCCAGGGATAACACAGACTATATTTAACTGTGTGGAAGGCCAAGAGCAAAATGAAGGATGGAAACAAAAACAGAAACAGAGTGAAGTAACAATATTAAAACCAACCAATCATCGTAAAACCTAAAATGATAGTATGGTTCATCCTTCTTAAACAAAAAAAAATTTTTTTTTGATGTGAACCTCAAGCCAGTACAACATGATTGGATATCCTATTCTATGAATCTTCTATATGAACAACCCCAACTTGGCCAGTCTTTCCTCATAGCGAAGATTTCCCATATCTTTTACCAGATTATTTGATCTTATCTGTACCCTCTCTAATACAATAATGTCCTGTTTGAGTGATGGAGACCAAAACTGTACGGCATATGACATAGTAAGTTAGTTAGGCTGGAAAAAGACACATGTCCATCAAGTTCAACCTTTTTAACATTTTTTTTAACTGCCTAACTGCTAGTTGATCCAGAAGAAGCCAAAAAATCCCATCTGAAGCCTCTCCAATTTGCCTCAGAGGGGGACTGTATACAATCCCTGTATGAACTTCCATAATGCGCTATCTTCCATAACCCTGTATTCCCTCACTTGCTAAAAAGCCATCCAACCCCTTCTTAAAGCTGTACAATAATTCCAGGGAGAGAATTCCACATTATTCCGGATATTCCGGATATTCCTTCCGAATATTTAGACGGAACCTCTTTTCTTCTAATCAGAATGGGTGACCTCGTGTCAGCTGGAAAGACCTACTGGTGAATAAAGCATTAGAGAGATTATTATATGACCCCCTTATATATTTATACATAGTTATCATATCACCCGCCTCTTCTCCAGCGTGAACATCCCCAATTTGGCCAGTCTTTCCTCATAGCCAAGATTTTCCCTTTACCAGCTTAGTTGCCCTTCTCTGTACCCTCTCTAATACAATAATGTCCTGTTTGAGTGATGGAGACCAAAACTGTACGGCATATTCTAGATGTGGCCTTACAAGTGCTCTATAAAGTGGAAGAATGACCCCCTCCTCTCGTGACTATATGCTCCTACAGCTCAAGACCTTATTTCCCTTGATGCTGCTGACTGACATTGCTTGCTACAGACAAGTTTATTATCACTCCATGGCCAGTGATCCCTAACACTTTCTCTTCTTTCCTATTAACTTCTTTACATCTGTAATAAGCCACATAGGATGATTCTTATAGCTTCTACATTTACTCCTTAAGGGAATAAATTGAGAACAGTAATGATTTAATATCATTTTAAATGACAACCATTTCTGTTCTGTGCTTAGCTGAAAACATAATGCCCCAATCAATACTCTGAAGGGCAGCCCTAAAGGCACTAAAATTAGCTTTTCCAAAATTCATGGTTTTTGTTGTGACATCAGTTTGAATGAATATTCCTGGGATTTGTTGCTAATTGAGCAACGTAGATTTTTTTGAAAAATTTTGTTCCACTCATTGCTTGTAAAAGTGGTTTTCAACGCTTTTTCCCCACTGTTTGACATATGATGATGTTGATCTTCATATTATAGATTGTTTAATATTTTGTAGAGCTTGGAGATTTGGTGAGGGATGGCATTTTCTTTGGCGCATATGGCTTCAAAAGGGGTTAGTTCGCAAGTTGTCGTGCCTTTCAACTTTTAGGGGCAGATTTACTATATTCACGTGAAGGATTCGAAGTTCGATCGCATTCGATCGAATTTCGAACGTAGGATTTCTTCGTTTGGTCGAATATGTGAATTTTGGCATATTCGATCATCGAATAGGGAATGGTCGAACGATCCAATACATTCGAATAGAGTCGAATGGACGAATATTTGATTTTATTTTTTAAGTTTCTTCGATTGCCTACTTCGGCAGATTGGACCTACTGAATTGCAATAGAAGCCTATGGGAATATCGAATAAAAGGTAGCCTAGAACTATTCGATTAACATTCGAAAATCTAATTTTTTGGGGGGAATAATAGTAAATTTGCCCCTAAGTGTATCATCCAATATGAGATTTGAATATACCGCCAGAAATCTTGCTTTGACCAGTTCTCTTTTTGCTGTTGTATAGGAGGTACATCATTTAATAGTGTTGGTAGAAGATGTTGAAGTTTTGGATTCAATATACCAAAAGCCAAGTCATAACCTTCAACTGTCATGCTAGGTGGAAAATCTGGGTTTTTGTATATGGGGAGTAGCGGTGATGGGTATGTCGTTAATAAATCATTCAACTGATCAAATAAATAATTTGACTGAACAAATAAATCATTCGATCATTCGAATAAATCATTCGAACGTTCGAATGATTCGATCGTTCGAATCCTATTCGATCAGGACTTAGCCTCAGAAGCCTGGATCAGGATCTATGGATCCTTTCTATTTCCACGGTATGTGTATCTGGCTTTTCCAATATTAGGTTGAAAATTTTTGTCGCTGTATCTTGAAGGCTTGAGTTCTCGACTTGTTCCGGAAAGGCCTCTGATGCGTAGATTACAGTGTCTTCCACGGTTATCTAAATCTTCTAGACACTTTTGTAAGGAATAAAGCGTTTTATTTTGTGTCGCAGCAGAATGTATAAGAGAGTTAATAGCAGTCTCTATATTGTCTTGACTCTATGTCGGACATGCGTGAGTGTAGGGTTGCGATTTCCATCTTAAGATCTGCAACTTCTTCTCTTACTGTCCGTTTAATTTGTTTGACTAGATTTTCAAAGTCTCTTTTTGTCGGTAATGATTTTAGGTATGATAGAGTGGAAGCATCGTTACTCACAGATTCTCTGTCTGAATCGTCTATGGGGCTGCGTGCGCGTCTCAGCGCCATCTTGTTGTTGCGCTCCATAGCTTTTTCTGAATCTGCAGAAGTGAAAAACTGCTTCAAAGAGCGTTGTGCTTCACTCACTTTCTGTGTTTTGCGGTCCTCTATAATTGGGTCTTTGAGTTTTGAGTGCTTGCCCATGTCTGTGTGGAGGGATTTCCACTATCTAGAGTATACAGGTCTGGAGGTTCCTGATCACATGTCCACCATGCTTGGCTGCTGGCCACGCCCCCTGTAATCTATCTTTTATCCAGTTCTCTACCCAGGTACAAATACTGTGGTCCAGGCCAAGTAACAAATAAACATTCTGCACCTTAGTAATTTCTGCAAATTCCAATCTAGCTTGATAAAAGTACTATATCATATTATATAGTATTGCAGCATTCAATATACGATTCCATGTCTCGTAATAGCAAGGGATGGAGGCTACATAAAGAAGACCTGTGCTTGCCTAGGTATTACTAGTCTGAGAGAGGAAATTCAAAAATATACGAAGAGAGACACAAATGGGAATATATAAAAATGAATACCTACTATAACTGTCACCCTTCTCCAGAAACATTTTTATTAATTCAATAAGTCACTTCCTTTATTTTATCGTACAGTTAAAAATACAAATTGCAGGTTTTGACAAGATAAATTATACAGGAAGTATAACTAGAAGTTGCTCTGTGATAATGAAGGAGAATGGAGAATGGAGAATATTGTACTGGATGCTGAGCTGTGCTGTGCTGCACTCCACTAAAAAGGAAACATGTTAATACTGACTGTATTTCTGTATGTGTATTCAGTGGTAGTGATGGGCGAATTTATTCGCCAGGGGAGAATTCGCGGCGAATTCCTGTGATTCGCCGCTGGCGAATAAATTCGCGAAACGTCAGGAAAAATTTGCCGCAAAAAATTTGCCGCCAAAAACGAGTCGCGCGTCGTTTTTTACGCGATGTGCCGAAAACGACGCGACGCGTTTCGCGAATTGGCGAAAAATTAGCGAATTTCCCTGGATGGATGGAATTTCTCCATCACTATTCAGTGGCATTTGGCATTCACCTCTCTTCAAGCTCTGCATGTTCTCAGAACTCAGAGATACACAATAAATGTTTAAATAGGTGATTATTGCCACTTTCCTACAGTTGAATGACATCTTCATAATCACCGAATTTACCATTTTATCAGAAACACAAATGGGTAAATTTATCAAAGAGTGAAGTTCCGCCTCTAGAGTGAAATTCCGCCACTCTCCATTCATTTATATGGGATTTTGAAAGGCCTATTTATCAATGGGTGAAGTGAAAGTTCACCCTTTGATAAATACGCCTTTAAAAATCCCATAGAAATGTGTCTCCTCCTGCCAGTCCGCTATCCCTACTTGGATGTCACAAGGCTACCTTAAATGAAACATCTCCAAAACAGAAATACTGTAGTTCTTTTTCCTCCAACTAACACCAGTAACATCCCGGAATTATCCATCATAGTTAACAATTCCACCATCATCCATTCTCCCTTGGGGTCATCCTAGATTCTGCCCTGTCATTCATTTCTCATATCCAGTCACTTCCACCTAAGAAAAATATCCAAAAAACAATAATTTATCACCCAAGATGCTGCCACAATTCTTATTCACTCTCTCATCATATCATGTCTAGACTATTGTAACTCTCTTTTAATTGGCCTTCCCCTCCAGAGACTGTCACCTCTACAGTCCAGAACGAACACTGCTGCTAGGCTTATACACCTCAGCTACTGCTCCTCAAATTAATGACCCTGACATTCAAAGCACTTCATAACTCTGCCCCTCCTTACATCTCTGAACTAATCTCTATATACTCACCCAAACGCTTACTACACTCCTCTACTGACCTGCTACTCAACTCTTCTCTCGTTACCTCCTCACATGCTCGCAATCAAAACTTTCCAAGGGCTGCACCCCTCCTGGAATTCTCTCCCACGGTCTGTCCGACTTTCTCCCAACCTTTCAGCTTTCAAGAAATCTCTTAAAACCCACTTATTTAGAGAACCCTACCATCACTCTTAACTACCCAATGCAATACCATTTACAGTACCACATCTCTCACCCACTTTACTCTGATCTTGCCCTCTCCCTCACCTTGTGTATATTCCCTTCCCTTTAGATTGTAAGCTCTTTCTGCACCTTCTGGACCGTTATTTATTGTGATTTTTTTAACTCCATATTTATTGTGCTGTATGTATCTCCATATGGTCTATGTATGTAATTCATGTGATTTAGTTGTATAATCACATTCACTTTACAGCAATACGAAATAAGTTGGCACTATAGAATCACATGTTACTGATACCCAAACGCCTCTTCTGCTCAGTGTAGGACTGGGACACCAGGGGCCCACCATAAAACCTTAGACCAGGGGCCCACTCTCAATACTAATATTCTTCATCTCCTCAATCAACCTCTATTATCCTAGTTTGTTTTCTTTACATACTATAATCAGTTATTCCATCTATTTAGCCTCTTTGTTCTCATAGAAATAGGGAATGGCCATGAAATAGGCCAAAAGTTCAACAGCATGAGGGGCCCACTGACACCTTGGCCCACCGAGAGTTTTCCTGGTATCCCGGTGGGCCAGTCCGACACTGCTTCTGCTCCTCTTCTGAAAATGTGACAGGGCAGAAATCCATAATGTGGTGCTCAATTTCTCTTCCCTGGCTATCTTCTATAAGGAAGGCAGAGAGGAGAAATCGATGGATCACTGGATCACCTTTTTTGAAGAGGAGTGGAAGCAGAGTTTTGGCAATTTATTCTTAATAACTTGTCTTTGTGGGGCTTTTTTCATTCTATACTAACAATTGTTTTTAAAAAAGACATGCTTTTAAAGCTTTCAAGTTAGCTGTGACAGCCAAAACCTTTATAAGGTACAAGGAAGCTAATAAATCCTGCAAAAAAGCAACCAACTTGCTTTTTTTTTTTACAGAAAGTAGTAAAAATAATTTTTAAATATGTAAATAGTAAAAAAAAATTAAGCAGTAAGGGGTGGGACCCTTAATATCAGAGAGGGTCGGCTGATTGATGAGAACAAAACTACACAAATGAGGAACCAGTTAATGAAGATTTCTTTCTTAATAGTCTCAATTCTAGTAATGCAACCAATGATGCTTGGTTCACAAATAGCAAAATTCAAAAGAGACTAGAACAAAGGTCCGGGGCCAGATGGTATTCATTCCAGCCTACAGAGAGCTTAGCTCTGTGAATGCTGCAACTCTTTATTTAATTTTTCAGGATTGATTGAGGTCTGGCATGGTGCAGAGAGACTGGCAAATTGCTAATGTGTTGCCACTATTCAAAAAAGATCCAGGTCTCAGCCTCAAAACTATAGGCTAGTTAGTCTGACATCATTGGAAGGAAAGCTTTTTGAAGGGTTAATAAAGGATAAGATACCGGACTTCATAGCAAATAAAAATATCATGAGTTTGTGCAAGCATGGTTTAATGCGTAATAGATCTTGCCAGACTAACTTAATTTCTTTTTATGAGAAGGTGATGAGGGACCTCAATTCTGGAATGACAGTGGATGTGATTTAGTTAGACTTTGCTAAAACATTTGATACAGTGTCACACAGAAGGTTACTGGTTAAATTAAGGAATGTTGGCCTGGAACATAGTATTTGTACCTCCATAGAGAACTGGCTAAAAGATACATTACATATAGTGAGGGTGTAACAATCTGTTACCTTGAATCCTATGGATAGCTTGGATCCTGAAGGAGAGCCACTGGTGCAAGGAAGACTGGTGGACACGGATACTCCTTTACGGCTCCGGCCCTTTTGGGGCCCCAGGCTTTCTGCGGTGGAGAAGGCAAAGGAGCAGGGAATAGCTGAGATCGAGGTACCGTCAAGGATTGAAACAGAAGCAAAGTCAAAACAGGCAAAAGAGTCGGTGCAGGCAGCAGAGGATCAGAGGTCAAAAAACAGGCCAGGAGTCGAAAACCAGGAATCAGATGTCAGGCAAGGCTTGAGCAGGAACTGTGGAAACAGAAGCCAGCTTGGGCAATGTGAGGAGGAAGAGGAAGGTATTTAAGGGACCAGGAACCAATCAGGAGGCTGAGGACGGACAGACACATCAGGAACCAATAGGAAGCTAGCCGCACAAATTAGATGCCATAACACCTAAGTATACTGGTATATAAAAAAAACCTACAACACCTGGTATTCCCAGGTGGTCTTCCATCCAGGTACTAACCAGGCCTGACCCTGCTTAGCTTGAAAGATAGACATTTTCAAGGTGATGGGTGAAGGGATAGCAAGAGTTAACGTCCCATCCTGTCATGTTCTAACGCACATCCTGTTATGTACTAATGGTCATAGAAATATCTGTTTCTGTCACATACACATTAGCTTTTTAATTATATGCTCTATGTCCAGTTATCCAATCATATCCACATATAACCATTTTATTACCAAATTTGGGACAGTTATACTATGCACGTCATCATAATGGAATGTCTTTGTCCATTGCACTATATAAGTTGTGACAACACCCAAAATAAACTGAACTTGTTTTGTATCACACAACTAAATGTGTCGTTCATTATAAGTTTCCTGATCAGTTTACATTTGGAAAAATATTATCAGATATTCCTTTTTTGCACGGTTTTATAAGACGAGTCAACTCACAAGCTGCTTGGATTGTGCTAAAGATAGCACAATCAGGTTTATAGCCCTATCAATGGGGCCTTAGGCCGTCCATTACGGCATGGGCGTCCGACTTGACGTGTGCCATTATTTATGCGCCGATGTTTGACGGCAGGCATTACAGAGGGTAAATGGATCATTTTCTTATTGGACCAGTAGAGTACCACAGGGCTCTGTATTAGGTCCCATGCTTTTCAACTTGTTTATTAATGACCTGTAGGTGGGCACTGAATGTATTGTTTCTATTTGATTCTAAATAGCGCAGAACTATAGTTTCTATGCAGGATTTTGCCACTTTGCAGAATGATTTGACTAAGTTGGAAAACTGGGCATGTCTTGTTACACATGCATAATTTATTTAGTGGTTTGCTTAAATTATGAGGGTAGATTGTCAAGTTGGGGATGTTTTCTCTGGAAAAAAAGATGTTTGAGTGGGGACATGATTACAAGTACATTAGAGGACATTACAGACAAATTCACCATTAACCATTTTTCAGAGAATATAAATAACACAAAAACGTCCCTTCACTCATAGTTAGTGGTTGGCTGAAGTCATTTATTGTCAAACAACTGAGTTTACTCTTTTAAATCTTAATCACTACACAAACTACCCAAATACCCTGATCAAAAGTTTACATACAGTACCCGGGTGATTTGGCCTGATAACATGCACACAACTTGACACAAAATGATTAGAATGGCTATTAAAGGTAACCATCATCACTTCTGGTCTGTTAGTTTGTAATTGGGTGTTTATAAAAGGTCAGTGACTTTCTGAACTCCTGACAGACACTTTCATTTTTCATACAGTGCTGAACTGATGTTTTTTGGATTCTAAGTCAAAGGGAAAACAAAAGAATTGTCAAACGATCCATGGGAAAAGGTATTTGAACTCTATAAAACAGGAAAGGAATGTAAGAAAATATAAAAGGAATTGAGAATGTTAATCAACAGTGTTCAAATTCTAATAAAGAAGTGGAAAATTAGGGGTTCAATTGATACCAAACCATATAAAACTAAAATTTCAGCCACAACTGCCAGAAAAATTGTTTGGGATGCAAGGATAAACCCACAAATAACTTCAGGTGAAAAACAGGACTCTGAAAAAATTTGGTTTGGCTGTTTTAAGATGCACAATAAAGAATATGGGCTACATGGTCGAGTTGCCAGAAGAAAGCCATTACTACACAAATGCCACAAAGAATCCCACTTACAATATACCAAACAGCACACAGACAAGCCTCAAGCATTCTGGCACAAAGTCATTTGGAGTGATAAGACTGAAATTGAACTTTTTGGCCACAAACATAAATGCTACATTTGGAGAGGAGTCAACAAGGCCTATGATGAAAGGTACAACATTCCTACTATGAAAAATTGTAGTGGATCCCACAGGAAATTTGGTCAGAATTGATGGCAAAATTAATGCAGTAAGTAATCAAAAATAACTGGAGAAAAATGTGCACTCATCAACCCGGAAGCTGCACATGGGATGTACTTGGACATTCCAACATGACAATGATCCAAAACACAAGGCCAAGTTGACCTGTCATTGGCTACATCAAAATAAAGTGAAGGTTCTGTAGTGGCCATCTCAGTCTCCTGACCTCAATATCATTGAGCCACTCTAGGGAGACCTCAAATGTGCAGTTCATGCAAGACAGCCCAAAAATATATGGTATCTGGAGGCTTTTTGCCAGGAAGAATGGGCAGCTTTACCATCTGAGAAAATAAAGAGCCTCATCCACAACTACCACAAAAGACTTCATGTGGTCAGGGTCATTTGGGTATTTTATGTAGTGATTATGATTAAAAAACAAACACAGTTTGACAATAAATGGTTTCAGCCAACCACTAACCATGAGTGAAAGACAAGTTTTTGTGTTATCCTTCATATTCTCTGAAAAATGGTTAAAAATCATAAATTCTGCCAGAGTATATAAACTTATGAGCACAAATGTAGCAGGGGACCTTTTTACACATATAGAGGATCACTGCACCAGAACCTCCCCCCACTTCAGACTAGAAGAAAAGCATTTTATTTGAAGCAAAGAAGGTGGTTCTTCACAGTGAGGATAGTGAGGTTGTGGAATGCACTAATGGGTGATGTTGTGATGGAACCATGGTTTAGAGGGACTGTCTGGCAGGACTTGGGCACAGAAAAACAAACAAGTCTACAGCTGGAATACTCCATAGCAGGGACAAACATGTTACGCTTTTAATAGCCATTGCGTTAAAACAATATTTCATGTTTTATTTCAGTAAATCCCTTCCTTTAGTTTTTCTTAATTTAGATAGAAATAATTACAGGTTCTGTCAAAATAATTCCTACAATAAGAATAAATAGAAGCTGCTCTGCGATGATGACATTGTTGGAGAATGTTCTGCCAGATGTTCCATTTCTGTTGCTCTGCATTTCACCCAAGGAAACATGTTCATGCTGACTGTATTTCTGTATATATTTTCAAATGCTTCAGATGTTCATCTCCCTCCCAGCTCTGCATGTGCTTTAAGAACCCACAAATACACAACCAAAGTGAAACTGGGGGATTTCATTATTTCTGCTATTATGAAGTTAAATGTCAACTGTTACCGGAACACTATGTTCAAGTTTGCATCTGAACAATCAAAAGGCTGTTGTCGACAGTATGTTGAAAGCTTTATTTTTTTACATTTTATGCAGAGCAGGTATTTCCAACTTGGGGTTGTTAAGAGGATCATGTGAATTGTAGCTGCAAACAGATCATCCCAAATTTGTGTATTATCACTTCTGTACTGGCAGTTATAAAAGTACAGATATACCAAATTATTGCTGGATTACTTTACCACATTTTTGTATAGTAAGAAGTTTTGCTGACATATTTCTGGTGTTTAGTACATTTTTGATTGGTTTTGCAACTGGGTGTTGTCACCTTTAAGTTGTGTTTGCAGATTTTGAAAAATGTCAAAGAATTGGGTCCAAATGGACTTTGAGGAAGACTAGTGTATCTAGTAAAAGGGTCAATTATCAACATTTTCATTTTAGTGTTTTCAGAAGTTTTTTAAACTCAATTTCTATAATATCACAAATGTCTTAATTTATTAAAATACCTGAAATAGGTTTTCAGGTGAAAAACTTCTAAAAGTCCAATGGCCAAAAAAGGTCCAAAAGATTAGCACAGCTAATCATGTTAATACTGACTGTATTTCTGTATATATTTTCAAATGCTTCAGATGCTCATCTCCCTCCCAGCTCTGCATGTGCTCTAAGAACCCACAAATGCACAACCAAAGTGAAAATGGCAGATTTCATTATTTCTGCTATTATGAAGTTTACCACATGTTTGTATAGTAAGAGGTTTTGCTGACATATTTCTGGCATTTGAAACATTTGTCATGGGTTTTGCAACTGGGCATTGTCACCTTTAAGTTGTGTTTGCAGATTTTGAGAAATGTCAAAGAATTGGGTCCAAATGTTGACTATAGAATGATATAGAAAGAATGATAAATAAGAAAAAAAAGAGAAAAAAGAGAGGGAGACACTTTTAAAAAAATATTTAGGCATCACACTGTGAGCAATGCTGGACATCAAGGGGGTTATTTATTATAATATTCAAGTTTTTTACTATAAAATCCAAATTTTAAGTGGAAAATAAACTTTTGAAGAGAAAGAATTTTTCAAGATTTATTAAACTCTAAGGATGAAAAAAGTCTGAATCCAAAAATCCGGCATTTCAGAACGGTCAAGGTTGTATATAAGTGGAGAGGTCCCTATACTATTTGGAAGTTTCTGTGGTCTGCACTGGAATAAGCCAGAAAATCTGACTATTTCTGGCCCTTTCTAGAAAAACTCCAGAAAATTCTGGCTTTTTGGGAAATCATGCTTTTTTTATTAATAAATAAGGTCCAATAGTGGATTCTAGTTGGGTCTGAACTTTTTATTGAAATAATCAGATTAGTATTTTGATAAGTAAGACCCCAAGACTCTCATGTTTTGGACGTATTTTCATAAATCTTTCTTATATATTTTCTACAAAATAAATCTGAAAGCTGGATTATGGGAACATGAAGTTAAGTGAAGTGGAATTTTGAATACAACAAGATATTTTTTTTGCTTATTGTTCTCTACAGAACTGCATTACTATATTACCGCCATTACTTGACCTTCATATTTGCAATTGAGGAGATAAACAGAAGTTTTTGGCTCTTGCCTAATATTACCCTGGGCTACACAATATTTGACTCCTGTGACATGGCAAGCAGGTCTGTCTTTGGTGCGGTTGATGCAATATCTGGAAAACAACAAAATATTCCAAGTTTCAGCTGTTGGGAAAACAGTAAACTAGTAGGATTTTTAGGAGACTTGACTTTCCATACAACATACACAATTGCACAACTTCTAGGTGTTTTTTGTTACCCACAGGTATGTATTATTTTTCTTGTATAATACTAATGCTGATTTCTGCAAATTATGTCTTTATATTTTACTGTCCATCTCCATGTAAGGGCTCATACTGACTGGCGTTTTTACCTGTGATCCGTTTTTCTGTGTACTACTGCAGAGGAGCCCAGGATGAAACATAGCTCATTCTTTCTTAAGGGCCTGTATGAACACAGGGGCAACCAAGTGATGAACACAAATAAAAAGCAACTTGGTGGTGTTTGGAAGTGGCTGTACAACAAGCTCCTAAGAACTAATGGGCTTTGTTTTGACTGTGTTGACTGCAGGGGAGCACAGGTAAAAATGTTTGCCAGCCCTATATATTTAAGAATTAATTTTAAATTAATTTTTAATTTTTTTTGATTGATTATATTTTAAGATGCCTCACTATTTTCTGAAAACCACTCCAACCAAATCTGCACTGACTTGTATCCCCTATTTATCAATAAATATTCATGAAAAATTCTTGTGCAAGAAAAGATTCTATAAGATGGTGAAAAAATGTGAATCATACTTTCTTTTGGATTTCACATCTGAAAATTCTGACTTTTCTCGGATTATGCCCAAAAAGCACAATTGACATGTATCTTACCTGTAATATAGCAGTTTTCCCCAGAATTGGCAATGAAATGGAGAACTCTCTATACACAACTCTGCTGTGCCTACTGCAATTGTGAAGGTAAACAGTTTACAGTTTGTTTTCTACTTCAAATAAACTGACATTTTAAAAAATCAAGCATTCCTGATAACAAGATCATATAGATATTGTAATAAAATGGAATGTTATTGTACATGTTATTTTCATTTCAAAATTAATAACTAACTTTATACTGAAATAAAAAGAGTCAATATAAAAGACAAAAACACATTTTTTCTGAGGAAAAAAATAGATTTTTTGTGATGTATTAAACTCTGATGGTGTTAAAAGTTTGAATAAAAAAAGTACTCCAACTCAGATCTGCCAAGATCATGTAGAAGTCGATAGCTGATGTCCCATTGACATTTTGCAAGATATCCAGATCTGTGCTGGGTTTTGTACACTAAGCACACGATTTTATGGTTTCGTGGTTTTCGGTCAATAATCTAAAAAAGTCAGAATTTTACTGCATCGAATCCAAAAATAAAAAGTATGGTTCAGATTCACCAGTCTTTTCTCGAACAAGAAATTTTCATAAATATTTATTGATAAATAGGGGATAGAAGTCAGTGCAGATTTGGTCATATTGGCTTTCCAAAAATAGTGAGATAGATTTGAATTTTAATATATAACCTCCTAAAAGTCTACAGACTGACTGCAAAGACTAAAGACCTTTGCAATTTACCCCTGCCATTGACCCAGTATTCTTTTAGACAATGACCTTTCTCCTATTATTTTTTTTTTACACTTAGATAAGTTATGGTGCCACTGATCCAGTCTTCAATGACAGAACCCAGTTTCCATCGTTCTACAGAACTATTCCTAATGAGGAGGCAGAAATGTATGGAATTGTGCAAATACTGAAGCACTTTGGCTGGAAATGGGTCGGGCTCATTATATCAGATGATGACACTGGATACAGAGCTCAGACAATAATATCAAAGGAACTTTCTAATATTGGGGGCTGTTTGGCCTTCTCTTACACACTTCGTTTCAATCACTATAAGATTATTGAGGAGATTGAGAAGACCAATGTTAATGTGATTGTCCTATATTTTAATCCAAACTCCTTCTTTTCTCTCTTATTTGAACATTACAAAAACACACCAAGGTTATGGATCACCTCTTCCTTTATCCACAATATTATAACATTTAAAGAAGAAAAAATGGAAGCAACATTAAATGGGTCTTTATCCCTGTTGATGAGGGAAGGGGAGATCATTGACTTTGAGAAGTTCTTCTATACATTTTCTCCCAACAATTTTGCATCTGCAAAGCAGTTTTTAAAATGTAATTATAGCGATGCACCAATCTATAAAAGGGAAATACCTAATGAAACAATTAAAAACTGCACAGGGAATGAGACTCTCAGTGATGCAGATTTATCAGTGTTTGGAAATCCCAATGACAAAGTCCCTTACAGAGTTTACACTGCAGTCTATGCACTGGCACATGCCCTGCACAATCTCTACTCTGCTCAGCCACCAGCCAATCACTGGGACCGGTTGGAAACTCTGAAAGAGAAAGTTAAACCCTGGCAGGTAGGTGTAATGTAATTTTATCTCATTCAACTAATTGGGATGATAGCATGATTTTTTGTCAGTTTCCATAGAAACTTTTTCTTGGCCCCTAAGGAAGTTAGGAAGAAGATAGAGGAAGAAGATATGGGGACCATTAGGTGAGAGAGAGATACTATATACTGTATATTACCTACACTTTTAGGGATTTTGGTGTAAGGACAGCACCTGTAGTTACAATTTATTTGGGACAAGTTATACAACACGTTTCAAGACCAAGCTCTTTTTCAAGTATAAAAGTATAACAACACACAGTGGTCTTTATGATGATCACATATAGAACACTCAGCACATCTTTGTTAAAATATTTACTGTTGAATCACCCAGGGATAACACAGACCACATTTAACAGTGTGGAAGACCAAGAACAATATGGTGGGTGGAATCGGAAACAGAAACAACGGAGTGGATGAACCTAACATGATAGTATGGTTCATCCTAATAATAAAATAGAAATTTTGATTTGAAACTCAAGCCAGTACAACATGATTGGTTATTCTATTCTATGAATCTTCTATATGAACAACCCAATTTGGCCAGTCTTTCCTCATAGCTAAGATTTTTAATACCTTTCACCAGATTAGTTGCCCTTCTCTGGACCCTCTATAATTCAATAATGTCCTGTTACAGCACTGAAGACCAAAACTGTATGACATATTCTAGACAGAGTCTTACCAGTGCTCTGTAGAGTGGAGGAATAACCCCCTCCTCCCATGAATCTCTCAGGGGGTGCAACACCAGTGACCCTCTGTAGTCACCAGGTCACCTGACTTACACCAGGTCTCACTCCTGACTTACACCAGGTCTCACTCCTGACTTACACCAGGTCTCACTCCTGACTTACACCAGGTCTCACTCCTGACTTATTTGGACCCAAACCCTGCACCTCCCCCTGCAACCATGTGTGTGCCATCAGGCCGCTGCGCTTCTTACACTTTTATGGGGAGCGGCTCAGGGAAGCAGGTCTGGACTGAAAAGAGCCTATAAGGACTGGGGCCCACAGTTATATAGTTACATTGTTAAATTGGGTTGAAAAAAGACAAAGTCTATCAAGTGAAAACCCAGCATCCATACATATCTATACATTTACATAAATTATATATGATCATATACTAACTATTGAGTTTAGGATCACAATAGCCTTTGATATTATCTGTCCTGTAAATCATCCCCCTCTTAAATGCATCAACAGAATCAGCATCACAACATCACCCGGCAGTGCATTCCACAACCTCACTGTCCTCACTGTGAAGAACCACCTACTCTGTTCCTTTAAATGAAAGTCCTTTTCTTCTAGTCTGAAGGGGTGGCCTCTGGTGCGGATCCTCTTTATGGGTAATATTTGTCTATAATGTCCTCTAATGTATTTGTAAAGTGTAATCCTGTCCCCTCGCAAGCGCCTTTTTTCCAGAGAAAACAGCCCCAACTTGGGCAGTCTACCATTATAATTTAAAGGGGTGGTTCACCTTCAAGTTAACTTTTAGTATATTGTAGAAGTGCCAATTCTAAGAAACTTTTCAACTGGTCTTTATTATTTATTTTTCATAGTTTTTTTTATGATTTTAATGATTTGCATTTTTCTTCTGTTTCTTTGCAGCTTTCAAATGGGGGTCACTGACTCCGTCTAAAAACAAATTCTCAGTAAGGCTACAAATGTATTGTTATTGTTACTTTTATTACTTATCATTCTATTCAGTCCTTCTCCTATTCATAGTCCAGTCTCTTATTCAAATCAATGCAGGGTTGCTAGGGTAATTTGTACCCTAGAAACCAAATTGCTGACACTGCAAACTAGAGAGCTGCTGAATAAAAAGCTAAATAAAACCACAAAGAATAAAAAATGAAAACCAATTGCAAATTGTCTCAGAATATCACTCTCTACATTATACTAAAAGTTAACTCAAAGGTGAACAACCCCTTTAAGTCTTGCAACTCTCTAACCAGTTTAGTTGCACTTAGTCTCTGCACTCTCTCCAGCTCATTTATATCCCTCCTAAGGACTAAATTCGCCCATCAATACTGTTAAAGTTTTCACGCCTGAAATTCAATGTCTTAGTCACTCCCTTATAGAGTTGCCTCTGCAACAGAATCTCAAAGGAGACCATGTTATGATCACTATTCCCCAAATGCTCACCCACACAAATGCTTGAGATGAGTTCAGTATTATTACTGAAAATGACGCGACGCTACGAAAACGAGACGCGGGGCATTCCGCAAATTTTTTGACAATTCTCAAATTTCGCTAATTTTTTGGCGAAACGAATCTGCCTAGATTCGCTCATCACTACCGGATAGTTGAAGCCATAATAATAACCCATAATAATACCTTGACCTAGTTGTGAAGCCGCTTCTATTTGTAAAAGTATTTGAGCTTCATACTCGTCACTTATACGAGGTGGTTTGTAACATACACCAATGAAAATTTTCTTTGTAACTTTTTGCCCAGTCGAAATCTCTACCCAGAGGGATTCCACACACTCACCAGTGCCCGTAATGGTTATTTCTTTAGTGCATGGCTTTAATTCAGACTTTACTTACAAACACACTCCTCCCCCCATTTCTAATCCCTCTGTCCCTCCTAAAAAGGGTGTAACTATTTAAATTCACAGTCACATGTTTCATCCCACCAGGTCTCAGTGATACAATTATACCATAATTTTTATATCATGCAATTAATTCTAGATCTCCCATTTTACCTGACAAACTTCGTGCATTTGCCAGCATACAGCGGAGGTTATTACTTTTACTTTTTAAATGTACATTACTTTGAGGAGAATTATATGTTAAGTTAGTATTAGTCTGTTTTACTTGTAACAGAGGAACCTCCTTAGCTGGTAAACTGTATGCCCCCTCACTCCTCCCCCATGACCCCTTACTAATACCACTACCCCTTCTACCCTAGCTTCCACATAATTCTTTCTCTCACCCACCCCCCACTTGCCTAGTTTAAACACTCCTCCAACCTCTTGGCCATTCTTTCCCCTAGCACAGTGGACCCCCTTCCATTGAGGTGCAATCCGTCACGGCTGTATAGGTTATACCCTAAGGAAAAATCAGCCCAGTGCTCTAGAAACCCAAACTCTTCCTTCCTACACCAAGACTTGAGTCACGCATTTAAATCCCTAAGCTCCCGCTGTTTCCCTAAACTTGCCATTGGAAGACCTTCCCTTAGAGCCTAGATCCCTGAACTCACTCTTTAAGGTCTTCCATCTATCATTTATCTTGTCATTAGTACCAATATGTACTAAGACCATTGGGTCATGCCCAGCCCCACCCAATAATTTGTCTACCCAATCAACCACATGCCAAACCCTGGCACCAGGTAGACAGCAAACTGCAAAAAATAGATCACATCTACTGCCCCTCCACTGTCCAGCATCTTACTTACCTCATCATAAAAATAAATCAAATTTGTCTGACATGACCTATTCTTCATAAAGCCATGGTGATTGCTGCTCATATTACCATTCACTAGGACACATTTTTGAATGTGATCCCTTAACAAGTTTCCAAATAATTTGCCCACCACAGATGTCAAACTTTCTCGCCTATAATAGGCAGCTTGAGATTGTAATCCCTTTTTAAATATTGGGATGACATCAACTTTCCTCCAGTCCATAGGCACCATACCAGATGAAAGCGAATCTGAGAAAATCAGAAATAGGGGCTGGGCTAAAACTGAACTAAACTCTCTTAGAATCCATGGGTGTATACCATCAGGCCTTGGAGCCTTGTTTACATTAATTTTTATTAAAGCTTTATACATATGTTGACTCTATAGAAATAATATTAATAATAATAATCATATCCTGAGTCAGCCACCGACTAGATTGTGCTGAGTCATTAGTGCAGCTATAAAGTGAGCCTGGGAACTCAGACTCTATTGTATACACTGAAGAAAAGATGATTTAGCACATTGTCTTTTCTGTATCTGTCACAACCATACTGGAATCATTATTTAATGGAGCAACACTTTCAACCTGCATCTTTTTACTATTAATATATTTAAAAAACGTTTTAGGCGTAATTTTCGCCTGCACCACCATTAACTCTTCATTTCCTTTCCTTTCCTTCTGGATTGCTGACTTACAACATTTATTACAGTGTTTATATATATTAAATGCAGCGTCTGTCCCAACCGATTTGTAGTTTAAATGCCTTTCTTTTCTTTCCTATTAACTTCTTTACATCTGTATTAAGCCACATAGCACATAAATAAAAGAAAACTGGTTTTATAGCATTTGACCCCTGGAGTACTCATTGAATTTGATAAGCCACATAGGATGATTCTTGGAACTTAAGGGAATAAATTGAGAACAGTAATGATTTAATATCATTTTAAATGACAAACATTTCTGTTCTGTGGTTTTAGCTGAAAACATAATGCCCCAATCAATACTCTGAAGGGCAGCCCTCAAGGCACTAAAATTAGCTTTTCCAAAATTCATGGTTTTTGTTGCCCCAGTTTATATTTGTTTTTTGCACCAGACATTAAATAATATAACATTATGGTCACTATTACCCAAGGGTTCAATGACTTGCACATTTGCTATAAGTTCTGGGTCATTTGAGATCACTAGATCCAGAATAGCAGTTTTTCTGGTAGGCTCCTCAACAACATGTGCCATAAAATTGTCATGCAATAAGTTTATAAACTCATTCCCATTAACTGATCTGGCAGTACTGTTGCTCCAGTCAATATCTGGGTAATTAAAATCCCCCATTATCAATACTTTGTCCAAACTAGCAGCTTTTTCTATTTGCTTCAGGAGCTTAGCCTCCTCCTCCTCACTTAATTGGTGAAGAATTCTACCCATAATGTGTTTGAAATGCCCCACTACAGGACTCTATGTGGGAGAAACAAGACAAACACTGCTCCAACTGATGAACTCCCACAGGTTTAACATCAAGCATGGCAACACAGATGTCCCAGTGGCAGCACTTCTGCAGAAATACCCACATCATCAAAGATCTTCAGGTCACAGTTTTAAAGGGTAACTTCAATACACAACAGGAGCGAAAGGATTTCAAACTCATGAGAAAGTTTAACTCCCTAGAATGTGGCCTGAACAGAGACAGGAGTTTTATGTCCAGACATGAATTTAACTAAGGGATATGACACCTAGAAGAAAACACAGCTAAGGACAATCTACAACTTCCTTATGGTGCTGACTAGTGATGGGCGAATCTCCCGCGATTCGCTTCGTCGAAAAATTTGCGAATTTCTAGAGAAATTCGCGAATCGGCGAAAAATTTGCGAAACGAGTCGCGGGACGATTTTGTCGCGCGTCGCGTAAATTTTGTCGCGCGTCTGTCGCACTTCGCATCAACTTTGACGCGTTGCGTAGTTTTCGGCGCGCGTCGCGTAGTTTTCGGCGCGCGTCGCGACTCGTTTTCAGCGAATTTTCGCCAAGCAAAATTTCGCTGGTGATTCGCGAATTTATTCGACAGCGGCGAATCGCGGGAATTCGCCGCGAATTCGACCTAGGCGAATAAATTCGCCCATCACTAGTGCTGACTGTACTAGTGTTTGCTTCCTTGGCTAAAGCTTAAGTTTTCACCCTTGGGGCTTATCAATGTCTTGGCTGGAATATTCTTTTTTCTACATTTCCCTATTCCCATTTTCAGTTTATTTGATACAGTATGGTAAGGAAATGTGAAGTGGATAAGTTAATTTGTATTTTGCCTGACGAAGGGTGCTGTGTGGTCTAAAGCTTGCAATTGTTACTTATTCAGTTAGACAATAGAAGGTATCACCATACATTTTATGCATTTCCCCTAACTTTTATGCATTTCCCCTAACTAGCAGCCTTTTTTTATTTGAATCAGGAGCTTAGTCTTCTCCTCCTCACTTACAGAAGGTGGTCTATAGCGACTTCTACAATAAATTTGCTGGACTCTTTACAATCAATGAACAGCTCCACCCATAAGGCTTCAGCCCCCTCATTTTCTATTATCACCTTCTCCTTTATATAAGCTTTTAAATCATGCCTCACAAACAGACATACCCCTCCTCCTTTTCTATTGCTCCTGTCCCCCTGAAACAACTAATTGAGCCATGTTTTAGATCAGGGGTCCCCAACCTTTTTTACCCAGGAGCCACATTCAAATGTTAAAAGAGTTGGGGAGCAACACAAGCGGGAAAAAGTCCTTTAGGGTGTAACATAGGCACTATAATTAGTTTCTATGCAAGCAACTTGTTTTCAAGATTGGAATTCAAAAATAAGCACCTGTTTTGAGGACCATAAGAGCAACATCCAAGGGGGTGGAGAGCAACATGTTTCTCACAAGCTACTGGTTGGGGATCACTGTTTTAGATCATATTTTCCATACTTTCCATATTTTCCATACAGCTCACTCATTTTAGAAGTCAGAAGCCTTGCATTTGCAAACATACATTTAATACTGGTACCATATTGCATACATGACATGTGGTCCTCCCTGTCCTTTACAGTACCCCTAACAAAATATCCTCCCCCGTTTATTTTCCTTTGCCCACTACCTCATCTAAACTGTCTTCTAGAGAACCCATTACTCAACCCTCCCCAAAGCCTAGTTTAAAATCTCCTTCAACCCTCTAGCCATAATCTTCCCCAAAGCACCATCATCATTAAAGCGTAGCCTATCCCTGTTAGAGTCTGTACCCAACTGAGAAATCAGTCAAGTTCTCAAAAAACCTGAAAACCCTCCTCTCTACAAGTGATGAGTGAAATTTGTTGAAGAGTTTCACTGGAAAAAATTACACCCATAGACTTCAATGGGTGAAAAAATGCAATGCATTTGGTGAACTTAGAGCAGTTTCGTGAATTTTTGGCAAAGGGAAATTGGTTGGATTTGCACATGGATCTGCTCCCTACACCAATCTCTCAGCCACACATTAATCTCCATAAGCTCCCTCTGTCTTCATAATTTTCCTCATGGCACAGGTAATATCTCTGAGAAAATTACCATGGAAATCCTCACCCTCAACTTTCCACTTAGTTTTTTGAAAACCCCCTCCTCTAACTTTGTCATTGGAACCTTTGTGTACCTCAACCACCACGTCTTTCCAAGTCCCTCCCACTAATGTGTCCACTCATTCTACCACATGCCATGTGACTAGTCCAAATTAGTAAAGGATGCTTAGTTAAATGTCTTCATTTGGAAATCCAGGACACTCCATCATTCTAGGCAGAAACGTAACTTCCTTCTCAGAGTTCCTACTGCTTTGCATGCAAATGAGGTGGAGCATGTCACCTATGAGGCTCAAATCTTTTCAAATGAATTTCCATTTAGAAAATTGTTCATTCTTTCTTTTCTAGATAAATCAATTTGTACATAATGTGACCTTTACTACTTTTCCCAATCACGCCCACTCCTTCAACAAATATGGGGACCCACCAGCAAGTTTTGACATTGTGAAGTGTTTTTTCTTACCGGGACATCATATTGTTACAACCAAAGTTGGAAATATTAATGCGTCAAACCAAAAGACATATTTACATATCAGTAGCAGCGCTGACTTGTGGAGCCCTCACTTCAACATGGTAAGGGTAAACATAACTAAATGGCATTATTAAAGGAGAACCCATGAGTGATGCACTCTGCACCATGTGCAGCAACAGGCTCTGGATACACGTGCTTGTGAATGATCAGTAAAGTGCACAATTTTTCCTCCGTTATCTCTCTATGGTAAATTATAGTCCTAATTTTCTAGTTTGGTTTTTTTTGGTCATTATACACCAGAACTGATTTATTTTATTATGACTTCTTTCTTGTTTCCAGCCTAACCTATTAATTTATTTTAATCCTAATTAACTTTTAATTTGATTATTCCCAGAAGATATCTCCTTATTTATTAGCACTGCACTTTATTATTGATAAACTGCAATCCATACAATTAATTGGATATTTCCATGAATTAATGTTGAACTAGTTATGCACTTTATATTATTATTACTTACATTAATGAATCATATATAAATTAAGAAGGCACTTTTTATATCCACTATTTATTCCCTTTTAATTTTGATTCAATCATAATAATGCATTTTTAAACATTTTTAACTATTTATTCAATCTATGCACTAGCACGTACAGTAATTTTGATCAATTTAATTCCTACATAAGGTGGATGAGATTGTTAGGACTTTTACTAATAATGTTATGATATTGCAATAATATTGCAATAAATGGGAATTTCAGCATAAGAATCTTTTATTTGGAGCAGGGGTTCTTTTTCTTTCTCCTTTTCCTCAACATTGAGTCTTTCTATGCTGATAATTCTACAGTTTGTACAGATGCCCTAAAAGGATACCACATTGTGGATGGAAATAATTGGTCTGCATAATTTTAGGTCATCAGAAAATACATAAACCTTAATTGCAATGCTTTTCACAAGTAGTGATGGGCGAATCTTACCCTTTTCACATTGTCAAAAATACTCAAAACAGCAAAAATTCACCAAAATGCATTGAAGTCAATTTTTTTATTCTGCTACATTTCTTTACATCCATTCAAGTCTATGGGCATCATTTTTGCAGTGCAACCAAGTGAAACATTTGCTCATCATTATTCACAAGTCATTAATGAACAAACTTAAAAGGGAACTATCGCAAAAATTCTAAATTTAATTTGAAATAATAAACTTTCTAAATAATGATCCAATATATCTTATGGGGGACTTCCTTTCCTAGCAGATGTATTAGAGCTCACTCAAATAGCTGATTTCAGTACAAATAAAATCTAATAAAATAACTGCCTTTTACACAAATCCTACATGTAGAGAAACATGATGTCTGGTGAGTTTAATAGAGTGAGCTCTAATACATCTTCTAGGCAAAAGGAGCCCCCCTATAAGATATATTGGATGTAACAATGAATATCTGACACCCAACTGCTGCATGTAGAGAGACATGATGTCTGGTGAGTTTAATAGAGTGAGCTCTAATACATCTTCTAGGCAAAAGGAGCCCCCCTATAAGATATATTGGATCATCCATCTGACACCCAACTCCTGAATGAGGAGAAACTGGTGTTCAGAGAGGGATAGTGGAGATAAACTTGCTTATTTCAAAAATTATATAGAAGTTTTAATTGATTGTATTTAGAAAATTTCCTATTTCAGCATGTTGTAGCAAATATTATTTTTTTTTCATTTGTGATAGTTCCCCTAATAAATGTGGGCCCAATACAGGTCCATGGAAAACCCCACAAGGAAGAATGTTCTTTTGACAACCACTCTCTGTACACAACCCTTAGCCAACTTTCTATCCATTTACCAACAGGATTACTAATACCAATAGACCATAGCTGAAAAAAAACTTAAACATTTGCCTCACACTGTAAAGTTTGGACAAAATACCAGTAGATCACATTCTTATCATAACAGATGTCAGACTTACAGGTCCTATTTTTCCAGTCTGAGTTTCTAATTTTTTTTTAAATAATGCATCTTTCAAGCAAAAGGAGCCCCCCTATAAGATATATTGGATCATCCATCTGACACCCAACTCCTGAATGAGGAGAAACTGGTGTTCAGAGAGGGAAAGTGGAGATAAACTTGCTTATTTCAAAAATTATATAGAAGTCTTAATTGATTGTATTTAGAAAATTTCCTAATCCCTCATATTCTTCAATGTTTTAGTAGTAAAAAATGTAAAAGCAGCTTAATTACCTGAAGAGTAAAATTAGATTTGTATCCTTAGCATACTGGATATGTTCTGATCCATTACTTGCTATGTCTATGTACATTACAATTCAGAGCCCTCAGTCTTTCTGCAATGAGCCTTGTGTCCCAGGATATAGAAAGTCTAAAAGAGAAGGGGCACCATCTTGTTGTTACGACTGTGTACCATGTGTCGAAGGGGAAATTTCCAACACATCAGGTAAGAGACAAATCTTTTTGCAGAAAACAGCATTAAATAAAAAGAACAGAGTGATTTTTGAAGGGTAAACATCTATAAAAGGTAATACAAACTAGAAGAAGTCTGAAGGATTTAAGATATATAAGACTGTAAGTTAAACATGTCCACTTGGCTGTATTGAGGTCCGATGCCACCCTAGGCATCAGACCTAAACATGCCCCTTTGTTATCTGCGGTGGGCACTATGCGCTGATGTCACAACATGTATTCAGCAAGTCATGCATGACATCACTTCCGCACTTTCCCTTGGCCCCCACTTCCCCTCACCTCTTTCACTGGACTTCCTATGGAAATCAGTGGTGGAGAGTGGGGAGGCTTAAAAAAAAAAAGAAAAGAAAAAAATATGCACCCCATATATTAATACAGCCCTGCTTGGTGTGAGCCTATACTTAAACAAATATATGTGATTAAGTGCTCCTACATCTGATGAGCCACTGGAGGGTTTTAGAGTGTGTACTGGTCAGTTTCCAGTTCTACACAGTTACTTCACTTGCTAATAGCAATCAGGAGCTTAATAAGGAGTTTTATAAACCTGCCTTTTCCAACAACTTGTTGCTTTATCATTAAAGCTCCCCAGTCTGATTGAACATGCTGTTATTCTAAATTCCTGCAATTTCCTACTTGGTTCCCGTCTTGTTCCTAAGTCGCTACCTGGTTCATGTTCTTGTTTCTGTGTTTTGGTATTTTGGTTCCTTACTCCACTTGCCTGCTGCCTTCCTTAGTCCTTAACCTATCTTTTGTACTCTGCCTGTATTCCAGCAGCCCCTCCTACCACTAGCCTTAGCCATTAGTAAGTGTTGGACATATAACCCTAATTTTGGTACTGTCTTTTTAAATAGCAACTTACCCTCGGCAATCCAGGGGCCCAGAGTCCCTATTGTGTATAAAAAGTACTGGGAACTGGGAATTACAACGTAGTGCCTCCACCTAGGGAACACTGAGGAACACACCTCAGGGGGATTCCACTAGGAAAAATAAAACACACACAGTTTGCAAATGAAACAAATATAAACTTTCCATAAACTGTAGATATTCGAATTTGAAGGATTTTTATTCCCATAAAATTCGATGGTCGAATTCGAGGGTTTTGTAAACCTCGAATTCGACCCTTAGTAAAACTGCCCCGAAGGGGGGAATTCACGAAAGTGTCGGTAAAATAAGTAACCCAGAAGTGGCGGTCAACAAATTTGTAAAATGTTGTACAAACGGCGAATTCACAAAGGCAGATGTTACATCTCTGAATGTCCGACAATAACAGTAGATCCCCATCTTCTTTTGTACTGATTCACTGATTCACATGCTCTGTGCTGCTGTCACTTACTGAGCTTAGGGACCCACTCACAATATACAGGACATATAGAACAGAAATGTCATAATATAATGCTGATTAGTCATTAATACATAATTTCTTCATGTCAGCACACAAACCAGTGCAATTAGCATCAGAATTTAATAATCAGTACTCTAGCATGAGCTTTTATTACGGGCCAACCACATTTTCTGATTGATAATTTGCAACGACCCCTAAGCTTAGATTCTCAACAGCTGCTCAGAGTCCACTGAGCATGTGAGCGACACAGACACTTTCCAAGTCGGTGACCCCCTTAGCCATGTTAATTTTTAGAGTTTAGTCCTACTTTAAGAGTGACTTGAGTTGATTTCTTGAACATGCATAATATTCAAGGCTATTGTCATCTACAGTTGGTACTGTAGATGTGAGTGTATAGCTAGATCTGTATATATATGAATATATATTGTATGTGCACAGGGCATCTTTTTTCAATCCAACTTAACTATGTAACTATCTGATCCAGATCAATAGCCACAGTAGAGTTCAGGAAATTATCAGATAAAAAAATTCATCTGCTGAAGCATCATGTGAGGCAATACAGAATCATGTCAGCCAATAAAGAATTAGCTTTCTAATGGTTGCATTCTTTGTATGAATATGTGGAAAATTAAATCAACAGTGCTGTATGACCACTTACATTCTGTGAATTCAACCCATGGATCAGTCAGTTACTGAGTTACACAAAAATCCAGTATTATAAAGGAAAAAATACATATATTAATAAAAGTAATTTAAAGGTTGATTTAAATACAGAATATATGTCTATTTATTTTCCATTTCAGATGCGCCGAGTTGCTTCAAATGCCCTGGGTATCAAATGTCCAATAAAAAGAGGAATGGTTGTGTTCCTAAAATGATAAACTACCTTTCCTACGAGGACACTCTGGGAATCAGTTTGGCTTCTATTGCCTTGATGCTCTTCATCACAACGTCTGCAGTACAGGGAAGTTTTGTGAAATATTGGGACACTCCTATTGTGAAAGCCAGTAACCAAAATCTCAGCTGTCTCCTCCTCATCTCTCTCATGTTGTGTTTCCTCTGCACTTTATTATTCATTGGCCGCCCAACGCAGATATGTTGTCTCCTCCGACAAGTAACATTTGGGATTGTGTTTACTACTTCTATTTCATCTGTGTTGGCTAAAACTCTCACAATTATTATTGCCTTCAATGCCACAAAGCCTGGGATGAAGCTGAAGAAGTATGTTGGCTCTCAAGTGCCTATTATATTTGTGACTATATGTTTTCTTGGTTCCATTGCAATCTGTTTTCTTTGGATGACCTTTAATCCCCCATTTCTAGAAGATGATATATATTCTGAGAAGGACACTATTATTCTACAGTGTAATGAAGGATCTGTCACTTTCTTCTTCTGTATAATTGGATATATAGGAACCTTGGCCCTACTGAGTTTCATTGCTGCATTTCTAGCCAAGGATTTCCCCGACCGATTTAATGAGGCTAAAAACATCACTTTCAGTATGTTGGTGTTCTGTAGCGTGTGGGTGGCATTTGTCCCTGCATACCTGAGCAGTAAGGGGAGTAGCATGGTAGTGGTTGAGATATTTGCCATTTTATCTTCCAGTGCTGGATTATTGGGCTGTATATTTGCCCCTAAGTGTTACATTATATTTCTCAGGCCTGCATTGAACACAAGAGTAGCTCTTAATCTAAATCCATAAATTTATTACTATATGCAGTTAATCTTTCTGAGTGAAAATTGCTATGCCTTTTTAAATTAGATTCATTAATAAATAGGATTCTAGCACAGACCCATGTTTTTGTAGAATGTACAAACTGAGATGGGGAAAGTTTTTTCTTTTTACTTCAACTAAACTACAGGTGTTTCCCTTGGTAAAGAGCTTCTTAAAAGTAATTATAATAATAATAGTGCTAGATATATTGTGTGTGTATGTGGGGGAACTTGAGGGGTACATTTTTAGCTGCTTTCAAGGGCAGAGCACAGCTTTTCCAGGAACACATATAGTAGTATAACACATTTTTGGATGTGGGCACTAGTGATGGGCGAAACTCCCGCGTTTCGCTTTGCCGAAAAATTCACGAATTTCCAGAGAAATTCACGAATTGGCGAAAACGTTTTTGTTGACCATTTTTGCTGCCGTTTCGCAAATTTATTCGCCAGCGGCGAATCGCGGGAATTCACCGCGAGTTCGCCCCTGGCGAATAAATTTGCCCATCACTAGTGGGCACTTATTATCTTTTTATTTTCAAATAATTTCACTTTTTCAAAGTAAAGTTACCACTAAAAGTAAATGTGTGACAGAACTACAATGTAAGATTTTAAGCACAATGTAAGAAATCAATAAAATAGAAAAAGTAGCTACTATTTTTCAATTCTTAAGTCCACTCTAATCAAAATATGACCTAATGCATTGATATTATGTTTATATTTTAATGTATTTTAAATGCTTAGATCCTTCTAGAAGAATCCGAATATTTAAGAAATCTCCATACTGTTTTTGCAAACATTGTTTGCCTTCAAAACATTCTACAACATTCTACATTATGATGATTTTTAATTTTCAACTTTTATTTTCTTTCATTAAATTGCCATACTGGGATGATTTGGCTTAGGCACAGGGCTCATTTCATTGCTACAATATAAACACATGTGCTTTCAAAAGATGCTGGGAGTTGCAGGAAAATGGAACATGAATTAGTTAAAATAAGGCAAATGGAATCAAGACTCTCAGGAGGTTATTTATTAACGTCAAAAGTTGGACTTTTAAAGGGGAAAAAAAATGTTATAGAAAAAAATACCATAATTGTATTAAAAGTCTGAATAAAAAAGTACTCCGACTCAGACCTGCCGTGTTCATGTAGAAGTCAATGGCAGGTGTCCTGCTGACATTTTGAATATATCCTGATCTGCCCTGAGTTTTGTTCAATAATCTGAAGATTTTGTGGTTTTGGCGTCAAATTTTAAAAATTTGCAGGTTTTTGGGCAGAAACTACCAACAAAGTTGCAGTTGTTTTTGGTGACAAATTTAAAAAAAAATCATACGATTCAGATTTTTTCATGATTTTATTTTGTTACAGAAGACGTTTGCGAGAGCATTTATTAATTAACAGGGGGAAAGTCAGTATGGATTTGGTCGTGGAGTGGTAAAATATAATATAGTTGATAAAAATAATTGAAATTTGAGAATAGAGAATTATATTTTTCCTTAATATAATTGTCTTAGTACAGTACGTATATTTAAATTTTTGTATATTTGTAAATGTTTTTGAACAAATTGTATGTTGTCCTTTTGTATGACGAGCAATTATTTTTCTTAAATTCAGAATATATTTACTCCAGTAAAATGAGCATTTGGGCAGCCCCCCATTTCTTTAAAAGGCAAGGAAAGGCAAAGAAATAAAATCCCATTTTTACTTTCTTTAATGAAAAAGAAATCTATCTCCGATATACTTTAATCAAAAAATGTGTACCATTTTTATGAGAAACCTGACTGTATGCAGTGAAATTCTCCCTTCATTTAGTGCTGTGGATAGGAATTGTCAGACGGTCCCTAACTTTTAGCAGGGAAACAATCGTACTTATGAACAGCAGGGGGAGCCCCTGCCTTACGTACCAGCCATGCAGAACTCAAGCAGCTTTGTTTTTTGATCATTTATGATGATCCCTAAGAAGCCCAGATCACACTGAGCATGTGCATATAGTCTAGTCTTGCAAAGATGTATAACAAAGTTACAAGATGACAGCCCCCTGTGGCCAACTTTGGAAACATAAATCATTTGTTTGATTAGGCTTGTGGTGCAGTGATTTCATGTTTATGTTTAGTATACACAATACACCATTTCTACCCTTATTCTATTTTACACTTTCCTTGCCCTTTAATGCTTCATGGGGGGCTGTACATGATTTCAACATGCTGATTTGGATGTTTGGTTGTACTGATAATACAGTTCTCATTCAGGCTCTAATAAGAATGCATGCTTAATGTCAATATATGATTGACAGTAAATGAAGGGTAACAGGATAAACTCTAACCGTTTAGTGATCTCGAATGTGTAGACTAAAACTGCATTGAAGCTAATGGAACAAGCAAATCTAACACCCCGAAAATCACCTGAATAAAAATGATCACATTGAGGCTCCAGCAATCCAAAATTTTTACTAAGAAATGGAAATTTTTAACATTGCATTATTCTAACCTCATGTGCACTTATGGGACAGGGGCCTTATTTACAAAACTTCCAGTGCTGATTGCAAAAACATCTTAAAAAACAATTACAAGAACTTTATTTTATTGTCTTAATGTAGACAATGTGACTATTAGGATATATTTATTCAAGTGTAGTATTTTTTGTGGTCAGACTTTTAAAGGGGAAAACACAATTTTTCACAGAATAAAAAGCTCAAATGTATTAAACTCCGATGGTGTTAAAAGTCTGAATAAAAAAGTACTTCAAGTAAGACCTGTTGAGCTTATGTAGAAGTCAATGGCTGATGTCCTGTTGACATTTTGAAAATATATGCATTGGGTTTTGTTTAGTGATGGGCGAATCTGGTGTGTTTCATTTTGACAAACTTTTTGGGAATTTCTCGTGAAAATCTATGGCAAAACTTCAGTGAAAATAGTGAAATTCAAACTATTTCACTATAAATTAGTGAATTTTCAATGATTTCACTATAAATTTGTGAATTTCAAACAATTTCACTAGATTTGTGAAATTCAAACGTTTTCACGAACAATTCGTGAATTTCGAACAATTTCACTATAAATTTGTGAATTTCGAAAGATTTAACTATAAATTCATGAATTTTGATTGATTTCACTATAAATTTGTGAATTTCGAACCATTTCACTAAAAATTCATGAAAATCAGAAATTGGCGCTGGCAATTTTTCTCTGGCAAATCTTCACAGGCATTTCGTGAATTTATTTGCCAGTAGTGAATTGTGGGATTTTACAGTGAATTCGTCCATAACTATTTCTGTTCAATAATTTTCAGTTTTCCTGGCTTCTGGGTGTTAAATCTGAAAAAGTTGCTGGTTTCAGGTGTCAAATCAGAAAGAGTTTAATTTTGTTACATACAAATCTGAAAAAAATACGAATTGGGAAAAGTCTCTGCCGTTGCTTTTTTAAAATGACTGTTTTCCATCCCGTATACATGTACTTGCCCCTGTGCCATCTGTTTGTGAGTTCTGGGGGTATTTATACATGT
>CM044440.1:135487412-135502192 GCA_024363595.1 Xenopus borealis | reverse complement strand
CTTGCCCCTGTGCCATCTAAAAGGGGTGTACTAAAAGGGGCATGGCCAATAATTGTGGGCGTGGCTTATAAAATTTTTGCCATTGCCATTCCTCCACCTTTTACAACCCAATTCAAGCACTGCCCAGTTCTACAGAATGATACCCAATGATAGCACACAAATTGATGGGAGTGTGCAAATACTGAAGCACTTTAGCAGGAAATGGTTTGGACTCACAGTATATCAGACGATGACACTGGATACAGAGCAAAGGCAAGCATAAGTAAAGAACTTTTCAGTCATGAGGACTGTGCAGTCTTCACTGCTATACTACAACATAATAAGGGACTTTCATGAGAATAGGATTGTTGGTGAGATTGAGAAGACCACTAATGTAATTGTCTTGTTTCTAAGCAAAAAATTCAGTTACAGTATCGCACACATATTTTCATTTTACAGCATCCCCCCAAAGTTATGGATCACTTCTTCTTTCATCCGCAATATAACATTTAAACAAGAGGAGATGGAAACCACATTTAGGGGCAGATTTACTAAGGGTCAAATTCTCGAGGGCTGTTAGCCCTCGAATTCAACTCTTATTCGACCATCAAGGTAAAATCCGACAAAATCGAACATTCATAGGATTTTACCGCTATTCAATTTCTTGATAAAATTGTATGATCTAAAAATTTTATGAAAAAAATGTAAAAGAAAGTTTGATTTCACTAAAAATTTTTACATAACAAATGTTTTGAAGCATTGGATGGTACGACTGATATTAGGTAAAAGACTTTGAAAAAAAAAGCCTATTGGGGCTTCCCATAGGCTTCTATTGCAATTCAGTAGGTTTAATCTGGCGAATTTGGACACTGAATACATTTTTAAAGGGGAAGTACTTTGACCATCGAATGGTCGAATTATCGAATAGAACTTTATTCGATCTATTCGATACAATTGAATTTTGTAAATTCGATGATCAAAGTGGCCAAATTCTACTATTCGGAAAAAGCGTAATTTTCCAATTCGAACGATTTATTAGAAATAAAAAAAAAGTGTCATTGAAAAAACGAATACCACAATTTCATATTTTACCCCTCAGATTTAATAGTTTGCAATTAGGGGATAATTTAAGATTGCCACCCTGCCTTGGACGTATCCTATTGACTTAAAAAAAAACTTGCAGGCTTTTAGATGCCAACATTTTCAAGTTTTCCTCTTAATAAACAAACGGAATTTGTGTTTTCAAAAAATATTAAAATCTATTATTTTTAAGTGCAAACATATTGTGTTAAATAATATTTGATCATTAATAAACAAGCAGCATAAAGCATATCAGGTGAAGACTATGCAGTAGAACCCCCATTTTACATCCCCTGATTTTGTTTTCCCTCATTTTACATTGTCGTTTTGTGGTCCCAACTATATATTATGCATAATATATTTCCCTGATTTAAAATTTACCTGGATTTTATTACACCATTTTTTTCTGGTCCCCTGAAAAACATCAAATGGGGGTTCTACTGTAGGCAGATCTGATGCTCCTAATTGCTCAGAATGGTATGAACCAATGCAGCCTACTTTATATACAACAATGATCTGATTGAATATCTGTCAACATTCGAGAACTTCTTTATTCAGAAATTTTGACCACTGGGTTATGTCTCTGTGTGAGTGATGTAAGACACTAAAATAAAGTGTTGTTTCCTACTCTCATGGAAATAGTAATTATTCAATATTCTTACATCTCTAATCTGAGAAAATGATATAATAAAATATTATAAAATATTTTACATTTCAGATGCTCCAAATAGTTTAAAATGCTGTAATTATCAACTGTCCAACATACAGAGAACTTGTCACGGTCGACACCCAATACCAGAACAAATGCCAAGCACCCTGGTCTCGGCTCGTGCTTCACCAGTAGTGTGACCCCCTTTGGCTTTGGGAGGAGCCCTCAGCTACTCAGATGCCACCTGGACTTAAACGAGAGGTGCAGGGCAGGAGTTCTGGCCAGCAATGGGGCACGACTGTAGTTAGCGACTTAAAGGCCGAAGGTCATGGTACAGGCAGGATTAGACAGATTCATGGTCAGACAGGCTGGGTCGAGGCAGGCTGATAGCAAGGATCGTCAGGCAGGCAATGGTCAAAACCGGGAATCAATCAGAAGAATGAGGCAGAATCGGTAGTCAGGTATCAGGCACAGGTCAGGTTACGGAGATCAGAGTAGTCGATAGCCAGGCAGGGTCAAACACAGGAATCAGACAGACAGACGCTAAACAGCACAAGGCTCAAGGCAGAGGCACCAGGAGAAATATAAAATCAGGACTAAGAAGACAGTTTCCAAAGGGGAAGGGAGCGGCGGGTGTCCCCACCGCACCAGTAGACCACCAGGGAAGGTTCTCATTACAGAACTGGTTGTATCCACAAAATAAAAGCAGCCTTTCCTATGAAGACATTCTGGGAGCTAGTTTAGCTTCAATCACCTTGGTGCTCTTCATACAAACCTCTGCAGTACAGGCAATTGTTGTGAAATATTGGGACACTCCTATTGTGAAAGCCAGTAACCAAACTCTCAGTTGTCTCCTCCTCATCTCTCTCATGTTGTGTTTCCTCTGCACTTTATTATTCATTGGACAACCAACATGGCTATGCTGTCTCCTCTGGCAAGTAACACTTTTTACATAGTTACATAGTTAAATTGGGTTGAAAAAAGACAGAGTCCATCAAGTTCAACCCCTCCAAATTAAAACCCAGCATATACACACACCCCTCCACTCTTTCACACAAACCATATATGCCCATAGCTATACTAACTGTAGAGTTTAGTATCACAATAGCTGTTGATATTATGGGATTGTATTTACTACTTCTGATTCTTTTGTGTTGGCTAAAACTCTCACAGTAATTTTTGCCTCCAATGCCACAAAACCTGGGAACAAAATGAAGAAATATATAGGAACCCAACCATCCATCCTAGTAGTCATGGTGTGCACTTTGGGTAACTTTGGAATCTCTGTTATGTGGTCTCTTCGATCATCGAATACCGAATTATCGAATAGATCGAATGACCGGATGTTCGATAATTCAATCATCAATTTGATGATCGAAGGATTTTAAATTTCAAAGTTATTCGAATGCCTACTTCGCCAGATTGAACCTACCGAATACCAATAGAAGCCTATGGGAATCCCCCCCCCCCATAGGCTTCTTTGGCTAAGACTTGCTCGAATACCATTTGTACGATCGAACGCCTCGATCGTTCGAATCGTACAAATTTTTCAGAGGCTCGAAGGCAATTTCACGATTTTTCCGTGAAATCGAACGATCGGTATCCGACGGTACGAATTAATTGAGAAATCAGATATCGAGCAAAATGATAGCCTAAAACTATTGCCATTCAAATGGAATTTCGAATAGATTCGAGGGATTTTGGGTGAATTTCAGTAAATTTGCCCCTTAGATCAAATGCAACACTCACTTAGCAGCTCCCACACTCACTTTGCTGTAGCAGAGTTAAAGGATCAAACCACAGAACACAAAACCTGATCAGAATTTACCTGATTAACCCCCCCCCTTAATTAACAGAGAGAAGAGAAAAAAATGCTGTTTGCTACCAGCAGTAAAACAACCCCATAACTTTTGTTTTTTAAATGTTCCCCTTAGAAACACTCAGACTAACACACAAAAAGAGAATAAATACACTAAATATATCTACTAGTTTACCCCAAACAGAAAAAGAAAAAGCTATTTGTCTCAGTCAGAAACTCTCAGAACACACAGCAGTCAGTTATTTGCACTTACTTACTCTTTCAGTGCCGGTCTTAAGCACATTGGATCAATTTGGCCCAATTGGGCCCCACACTTATGGGGGGCCCGCTCTAGTGAGAGCATAGGCATTCCCTGTACTAAGCAAAATTCAGCAGGAACAGTCCCTAAGTTTGCTCATAGTCTGTACAGAAAGATCCCATAAAACTATGTCACATAGGTATTCCCTGTACTAAGCACAATTAAGCAGGAACAGTCCCTAAATTTGCTCATAGTCTGTACAGAGGGATCCCATAAAACTATGTCACATAGGCATTCCCTGTACTAAGCACAATTCAGCAGGAACAGTCCCTAAGTTTGCTCATAGTCTGTACAGAGAGATCCCATAAAACTATGTCACATAGGTATTCCCTGTACTAAGCACAATTCAGCAGGAACAGCAGGTTTGTTTATTGCCTGCAGGTAAAGTTGCGGTACCGTGTTAGCCAGTAAAAATGTTATTGGGCAACCCTGTTGAAATAAAAAATAACAAAGTGTTATAAAGGTGATAACTTTATTGGCTAACTTTATGGAGGTCAAATTAGAATTTGGATGGCTTGTCATATTAAAAAACTAAATTCACTTTAATTTGGGAGCTATGAGTAAAAGGGTAAGAAGCAGTACTATATAAGGCTGCTATGGAGAATACTCAGTCACAACTGTCACAGCCTGAAGGCTCAGTTTGGTGTTTGGGGATCAAGGAGGAAGCTGTAAGCTCCAAAACACAGTTTACGGTAATCAAGGGGTTAAGAAGAAGAGTGGTCAATCCAGGCAAAGGTCAGTTCAGACAGCAAAGGTTCAAGGTCAGGAGACAGGCCGAATCAAGATCAAGAATCAGAAAATCATCTCAAAGTCTTGTTTGTGCACCAGAATGGGGGACCTGGTGTCCTTCCCAATGCACTGGTTACACAATTAAATGGTTAAGAGAACGGGGGATTGTGGTTAGAGCAGTGACATCTAGGAAGTGATGAATGGAAAGTGAAAGTAATTGCCTGCCCCGTCTCTATGTATTATGAATTATTATGAGCAAATTAGGCCCAAGGAAGTAGATCAGCCCATTCATCTTGGCACAACGAAATATGGCATCTTACAAATTGTTTCAGTGCTTGATTAACGCGTTCTGTGGTTCCATTGGACTGAGGATGATAAGCTGAAGAAAACTGAAGTAAGATATTGAGGGACTTGCATAACGATCTCCAAAACTTCTAAATAAATTGTGAACCCCCATCTGAAACAATTCCAGCAGGAAAAATATGGAGACAGAAAATATGTTGAATTTAGAGAGTTCCATTGCAGAGGGGAAAGCCAACTCAACCTCAACCTCAAACCTCTCAATTACTACCCAGATGACGGAGTAACCCAGGGAAGATGAAAACTCCATGATAAAGTCCATGGCTAAGTGTATCAAGGTCAAGATGGGTAGTGGTAGCAGTCGTCCCTTGGGAGAGGTGCGACAGGATTTGGAAGCATCAGAAATAGAACAAGAAGATACAAAGTTTTGATGTCTTTCCACAAAGAATGCCACCAAATAAGACGGGACAACAAATTAGTTGTCTTTTTGATCCCTGGATGACCATCTTGTTTGGAATTGTGTGATTTATAAAAGATGTTGTGACAAAGATCCGGAGGTACATGGGTGACTTCAAACGGTGTAGTAGAAGCTGCAGTAGCTTTTGCTGATAGGATTTGCGATGCCATAGAAGGGAACAAGGCAGCTACAATCTTTGCTGGAGGAACAATTGGATCATCATCTGTCAGAAAAGAATCCACTGGAATCAAGCTTCTAGATAATGCATCTGTCTTTTTTATATCTGTAACCAGTTCAGAACGTGATGATAAAATTGAAACGTTAGAAGAATAGTGCCCATTTGGCTTATCTGGTATTTAGATGCTTGAATGAACTCTAGGTTCTTGTAGATTCAGTACAAATCATCACAGATATTGTAGAGCCTTCTAGTAGATGCCTCCATTCCTAAAATGCCAGCTTGACTGCCAGGAGTTCTTGGTTGCCCACATCATAGTTTTGTTCTGGCGGAGGGAATTGTTTTAAAAGAAGGTACATGGGTATCACTGATTTGTCTTTTGGAAAGTAATGCACCAGCACCCACATCAGAGGCATCGACTTCAATGAACAAAGGGAGAAGGGGGTCAGGATGTTTAAGGACAGAAGCAGAAGAAATTACTTTTTTCGATGTTTATATGCTTCCTTGCCTTGGAAAGTCCAGCAGTTGGGTTTCCCACCCTTGGCTGCATCCATCTCAGACCCCATTGGGGATATTATGTAACCCAAAAAAAGAATCTTGCAGGTTTCAAACAAGCATTTTCAAGCTTGGTGAAGAGTATGTTCTTTCTTAGACAAGAGAGGACCTCCCACATATGGACTATGTGGTCAGCAAGGTTTTTCAAAATATGAGGATATCGTCCAGATAGATGAGTCCAAGAAGATCTCTGAAAATTTTGTTGACAAACTCCTGGTAGACTTTGGGTGGGTTGCAAAGCCCAAAAGCCATGACAAGGTACTCATAGTGACCGTCTTGAGTATTGAAAGCAGTGTTCCATTCATCACCCTCTCGGGTCCGGATCAAGTTGTTTGCACCTCTAAAATCTAATTGTGTGAAGATACAGGCCCTTTTGAGTTGATCAAAAAGTTCTAATATAAGGGGTAGCAGCAGGGTCGCCATTAGAAATCATGGGGCCCAGCACAACAAAATTTCTGGGGCCCCCCGGGTCCCTCCCACGCTAGCACCCAAGCTCCACTCCTAATGCCTGCCCACTCCACATCAAAGTTAAAACACAGACATCAGCGCTAAAAACGTAACCCCCCCAAGACTCTCTTATAAGTAAAAAAAAAAATTGGCGCCAGCCCTTCCATAAAAAAACATTGGTGCCAGTGCCCCCCATAAAATGTTTTTAAAAAAATTGGTGGTCAGTTAAAAAAAAAATTGGGGCCCCATTAAATATTTTTTTGAAAAAAAATTGGTCGGGGCCCCCCGACAAGTTAAAAAAAATTGGTGACCAGGGCCCCCTATTTGGGGCTGCATAAAATATATTTTTAAAAAACCTTGTCGCCAAGGCCCCCCTTACAAGTTAAAAAAAAATTGGGGCCCCATAAATTTAGAAAAAAAAAAATTGGTGTCAGGGGCCTATAAAGTATTAAAATAAAAAATTGGTGGCCAGGGGATTAAAAACAAAAACAAACCCACATTGGTGTCAGTAGAATTGAAGTCGTTGCTTCAGGACTTCAGTTATAGCTGTTTTCATGACTTTGGTTCTTTTCGCCGCTTCAGGACTTCAGTGTCGGCTCCTTTTGTGACTTCGGGTCTTTCCGCCTTTTCAGGACTTTGCAAATGTTCGGCACTTCTGCATTCTGCAGCAGGACTTTGGTGCATAAGGTACTGCGCTCGTAAGGGGGGCCTGGCTCTTTAAAGATTGCAGCGCTGCCGGGCCCCCCTTCAGCCCTGGGCCAAGGACACGTGTCCTCCATGTGCCCCCTGATGGCGGGCCTGGGTAGCAGATAATGGTTCTTAGAGGTGATTTTGTTAAGACCACGATAGTCGATACAAGGATGTAAACTGCCATATTTTTTCTCCCCAAATAAGAAGCTGGTCCCTGCTGGGGAAGAAGAAGGACAAATGAATCTGTGCTGTTGGTTTTCTTGAATGTAGTCCTTCATAGCTTTGGTTTTGAAAGTTGACAACGGATATGTATGACCACGAGGATTCATGGTACCAGGAAGTAGGCCAACTGGGCAATCATAGGATTGATTTCAACAGATTTCTTAAAAAAATACATCACAAAAATCCAGATATGCCAAGAGAAGGGAGTGAAGGTTTAATGTTGTACAGGAAATTTCTGTAGTGCATTAGAAGCTAAACAATTTATCTGGCAGTAAGGGCTCCAATTGTAAATCTGGCTTCCAGACCAGTCGATGTTAGGGTCGATGTAGAGATGAAGCCAGACCAGTCCCAGGACTACAGATGTAGAAGGACAATTAATAATAAGAAAAGAAAGTCTCTCAATATGCAGTGCATCAACTGAATGAGATGTGTGGCATGAGAGATGTAAGAAATGGATAACGGTCTGTCGTCAATTGCCAGGACCCGGAGAGGGATCGACAAATGGTATAGGGGGATGTCATAAAGAATAACAAATGACAGGTCAAGGAAGATTCCAGCTGCACTGGAGTCTAGAAAGGCTTGAGTCCTGAACTTCTTAGATGTTACGTGAAGCTGTACAGGAAGCTTAAACCGATTAGAGGAAAAAGGGAAAAGGATCAATTCCACCCAGGTGAGTCCCTCCAAACTTACCTAGGCACAGAAGTTTTCCCTGCTTCACCAGGCACTTGTAGACGGAGTGGACCTTGCCTCCACAATACAAACACAAGCCGGCTGACAAGTGAGCTCCCCCAATTTGGGTGGGTTCTTCAGAAAAAGTCGAAGGAGGAGAAGGTGTGCTCACGAGAAATGGCCTTTGAAAAGGTGGAGCCAGCAAGGGTTGAAATTTCTTGCTTCTCTCCTTGTCAGACTGGTGCTCCCACATTCTGGTATCACTCTTACTGACCAGAGCAATAAGGTCTTCCAACTGTTCCTGGAAGGCACGTGAAACCATAAAGTCTTTGAGATGAGTAGAGATTCCTTGGTAAAAGGCAGCATGGTATGCCTCATTATTCCAGCTGTCTCCGTCACTACGGTACGGAACTCTTTAGCATATTCACTGACACTGTGACTCCCCTGGCGAATTTGAAGCAGACGTGATGAAGTGGTAGTAACCCGGCCAGGTGCATCAAAAACAGTGCGGAAGGATTTTAGGAATGCGTCTTGAATAAATGGAGAATTCTTGTCCCATAAGGGGAATGCCCATTCCAGTGCTTTCCTTTCCAGGCAGGTAATTACATAACCCACTTTAACTCACTCTTAGACATATTGTGAAGGCCGTAGCTCAAACTGAATCAGACATTGATTTATAAAGCCCCAACAAGCCTGGGGATCATCATTGTAAAGAGGAGGGGATGGAACTCTGGGCTCTTGACTAAGAGGCGGCACAGCAGGCTATGTAGCTGCAACAGCAATAGCTGGTGGGGTAACCAACTTATCCAGAATGGCTTCCAAGGCTTGGCCAAAATGGGTCTGCTGTACCTCATAGGCATCCATACGGAATGCCCTCCCAAAGTCTGTCTGCACTTGAGCTTCCTCAGAGGGATCCATGGCCTGATTATACTGTCACAGAGGAAGATGTAAGCTCCAGTTTGCATTGATCAAGGAGTTAAGAAGAAGAGTGCTCAAGCCAGGCAAAGGTCAGCTTAGGCAGCAAAGGTTCAAGGACAGGATACAGGCTGAAGTCAAGATCAAGAATCAGAAAATCACGAAAACACACTAGGAACACAATGAAGTAGAACCTATAGTCGGGCACTGGTTGTAGGCATCTGGCATCTTTTATAGGCGAATCTTTGCGCCAAAATGTGCGTGATGACACGCTGAGGTTGCATGTTGATGCTGCACGTTTGACGCAGTGATTGTGAAGTTTGATGTTGGCATTGTGCCGTTTGAGGCTGGCATCAAGACGCTGCACCCAGATGGACGAGCTGGTGTCCGATGACCACATGGCTTCCCCTGGGTACCACCATCTTGGATGGGACGCCGCCACGGAAGGACGTGCCAGCAAACGCTCCTTACAACAAAGCTTAATTGCAACATTGTTCTAGTAATGACTACAAATCCCAACATCTAGCTAGGTAAAGGTGCTACAAATGGACATATAATATTATTGCAAATTTCACAAAAAATACAATATATTATATTTCTGGCCTTATTCAAGGAAATTGTGCTTTCCTAGGCATCACTAGTTTCAAAAGAGCAATTCAAAAGTGTGATGCAAATAGGGATAGAAAAATAGCTACTATAATTGTCTCTTCTGTCCATAACATTTTATTATTTAATTAAGTCACTTCTTCAGACCTTCATTTGCTAGAAAGGAAAACTGTGAAAAATAGAAATAGAAAATTACAGGTTTTGACAAATTTGTACAAACGAATAAATAGAAGCTGCTCTGTGATGATAAAATATATTGCTGTGCTGCATTCCACTAAAGGAAACATGTTAATACTGGCTGTATTTCTGTATGTGTGTTCAGCAGAGTCTGACACTCGTCTCTCTCCAAGCTCTGCATGTGGTCTAACGCATGAGGGATACAAAACCAATGTACAAACAGGTGACTTGATTATTGCAGCTTTCCTACAGTTGAATGGCATTTTCATTAACACGCAATCTCCAATATTGGTTAAAAGAAATACAGTTTTCTGCTCAGTGTAAGTTCAAGACTTTAATCTAATTTTTTTTGTATTTACTGTATTACTGTGCTTTATGTTAGTTACCCAGACTGTAAAATGTAATCTACAGGATATCACACTCATAATATGCCTGAAATGTATATTACCATTAATGATGCTACTATCTTCCCCTCTCCCAAGACCAGTGACTTGCAGCTGCATTTAATTCTGCCCTCTCCTACACTCATTTCTAATCAATACCAAGTCATGTCGATTTCACCAGTGGAACATTTTTAAACTGCAATTATTTATCATATAAGATGCCATCTAAAATTCCAGTTGTCTCTCATCTATTGACAAGTTCAAATCCTTAATGATTGGTTTCCCCTTTGTTTTTCTCAGTACATAAAAAATGCCAAGGGAAATAATTATTAATCAAATAGTGATTTTTTTTTACACAATTCTCAAAAAAGGAGTTTTTTTGTTTTAAAAAAGCTCTAAAAAATTTAGAGGTTTTTTTTCATAAAGAGGTTTTCAGATTTATTTTCATTCATACATGGTTTTAGTGTTTGTGAGTTTAGTTGTGGTTTCTAAAACCACTAAAATCTGACTTTTTATAAATAAGCCTTCACCAGTCCCCACTTGCTTCCACAATGTTTCAGGGTTATATTTTAACTACTGTCCCTGACATACAGTGTGGTACACAACTCTGGTGCACCCTACATCTCTTCATTTTCCAAGTACTCAACAACCCACATCTTATGTTCTTTTAATTATCTACTCCTCAACCCCTCACTCACGTACCATTCCCATACACATATTTAAAACTGAAGCTGTCCACCTACTCTAAAAATATAAATATGTGTTAATCATAAAATCCCATAAGTAATTCTTTACACAAAAGAACTTTTTTGTTTTTAAATCATTTCTGTCTGGGATTCCTATGTTGTTCGAAACTATCTAGCAAATTATTATAAAACAATGAAGTCATACGCAGCATGTACAAATATCCATGCATTTTCAACAGATAAAAATATGATTTATATTTGGAAGGTAACTTGAAATGTTTTTATATTTGTTTCTTACTTATATACTACAGGGCAATGTTTCGATATTACCGCCATTACTTGGCCTTCATATTTGCAGTTGAGGAGATAAACAGGAATTCCTTTATTTTGCCTAATATTACTCTGGGTTATCAGATATTTGATTCCTGTGGTGCAGCAACAAAGTCTGTCTCTGGCACACTGAATGCAATTTCTGGAAAGCAACATAATGTTCCAAATTTCAGCTGCTGGAGGAACAGTACAGTGGTAGGATTTTTGGGAGACTTGTCTACCAGCACAACATATATAATTGCACAACTTGTAGGAGCCCTTAGCTACCCACAGGCATGTATTCATTTTTTTACATAAACACAATAAATGTTTCTGTTTTGCAAGTTATGTATTTATATGTTAATACCCACAAAATTATATATAAACTAAACTCTAAAAGCAAATGGACAAGGACAGTTCACTGCAGTATCAGACTGGCCCACTGGGATATCAGGAAAACTCTTTGTAAGTCCAAGTGTCAGTCTTATTCTAATCATTTGGCCAATTTCTTTTTTTTTTTTAAATCTTTCTTTATTGATTTTCAAGATAAAGGAAGAAAAAAAAAGGAAGGGTAAAAGGGAAAGGGGGGGTCAAAATGAAATACATCAGTCAAAGACCATGTTTGAGCAAGGTAAACAATGAGTCACTACTACTTAAAGCACTGTATTGAACTCTGCTAATATAAGTAACAGTAATCAACCAAAGTCAGGTTAAATATATAGTTTGGTAAGAATCATCAATGTATTCAAAATATCATATTGTAAGTTTGAAAGTAACTGTCCATGGTTTCCAAATCATATTATGTTGCAATATATTGTTGTGAAGTATACTTGTAACTTCTTCTAGTTTCCTACTATCTTCCACTAGGTTACACCACTCTATTTCTAACGGGGGGGTTGTCTGTTTCCATTTTTTGGGAATCATAGCAATGGCTGCATGTAGAAGATATAAGGTTAACTTATCTGTTATAAAAGCTTGTCTTCTATTGTCATACTGAAATAGGATCTGGTTGATATCAGAATGATGTATTCCTATGCCTGTTATTTGATTTATTCTACTACATATTTGTTTCCAAAAGGGTATGATTTCTGGGCACGTAAACCAGATATGCTTGTAGGATCCAGCCTCAGAATTACAACGCCAGCAGCAACCTAATGATGATGGAAAAATTTTGTGGAGTCTTTCGGGCGTGTAGTACCATCTAGTGATGATTTTATATAGCATTTCTCTTACTCGAGAGGCTCTCGTGATTTGTGAACTCTATTCATTCATAAGTGAATGAGATAGGTTTAGTTAGTGGTATCTGGAGAATTAAAATGTTTTCCCAACTTGTTGGGGATAACTCCAATTGGTTCAGGTGGAGGGATTTAATGTAGTCGTGTAGTTGATAGTAACACCACGGGTCTCTTGGATGAAAGCCCCAAAGTTTTTGAATTGCTGCCAGGTGAATCATTTTTCCTTTACTGATAAAATCGGACAATCTAGTGTCTCTCCCTCTCAATTGTCCCCATCTTACAAAAGCCTTGGGATCTAAACTAGGAGGAAAGTCAGGGTTTTGTAGTAGTGGTTGGATTACTGGGATTGAGGACATCAGATTACAAAATTTTCTGTGTTTGTACCAAAATGTCAATTGTAGGGTGAGATCTAATTTCCTTAGGAATGCTAGATGATCGGGACAATAATGTGTTGCCAAGAGGAATGGCGAGCGTAGCCTGTTCAATTTCAAGCCATTGCTTCCCTTTCCCTTTCGTGTATCAGAGCAGGGTTCTAACTAGATGAACTGAGTCATAATATAGGAAGATGTCTGGAAGGGCCAAGCCTCCTTTTTCTTTAGGTAAGGTTAATCTCTCAAACTTACATCTCGGAGTTTTTCTTTCCCAGATAAAATCATTAAATAGAGATCTCGTCTTGTTAAAAAACCATGTGGGAAGTTTGATAGGTATCATTTGTAAATAGTAAAGTATTTGGGGCATTATCAACATCTTGATCGCTTGGATCCTACCGAACCAGGAAAGCCCTAATGATTTCCATTTGTCGAGCTGAGCAGCTACTTTATCTAGCAAAGTCGGGAAGTTTGCTTGGTAAAGAGTTTCAGGGCCAGATGTAATCTGAACACCAAGGTATTTTATTTTTCTCTGTGACCATCTAAAAGGGAAACTTTGTTCAAATGTTGTCTTAGTATTGGTGGTGAGATTAATATTCAGAGCTTCTGATTTGCTTAAATTAACTTTAAAATTGGACAGTTTACCAAATCTACTGAGGAGGTGCCTAAGGTTAGGGAGGGACACGTGTGGTTTAGTAATCGTCACTGGCAGATCGTCTGCAAACGCAGCAATTTTGTATTCCTTGTTACTTATGATTAGGCTTGACAAAGGGCCCAGTGGCGGCCCGAAACGTTGCCATGTTGCTTAAGAGCTTAATAAACACCAACCACTGATTCAACTATATCAGCTGTGCCGCAGACTCCTGTATTTGCTATACTACTTTTGGGCCCCATTGGGCAGAGGGTCCGTAATCTGCATAGCACCTGACACCAATCCGGTGTATGAAGACCTGGAGTAGCACTCCTCTTCGTGGGACATATGTTACTTATGATTAGGCCAGACATGTCTTTGCTCTGTCTTATGTGTGCCAGGATGGTTTCCATTACCATGACGAAGAGAGTTGGGGATAGCGGGCAACCCTGCCTAGTGCCATTTCTTATGAAAATTTGTGGTGAGAGGGTGCCATTGACTCTAATTCTTGCCGTAGGGTTGTCGTATAGTGCTAATATCCTTCTAATAGTTGTCTCGCCTATGCCAAAGCCTCTTAAGGTGTGTTGCAAAAAATCCCATGCCACTCTATCAAAAGCCTTCTCGGCGTCAGTTGTTAAAATCATGGCTGGGATCTTTTTCTGTCTAGCTAAGTGAATTAAAGAAATAATTTTGTAGGTATTGTCTTTCACCTCTCTACCCGGGACAAATCCAGATTGGTCAGGATTGATCAATTGTGGGAGCATTTTTTTTAATTTGTTAGCTAAAATTTTTGCATAGATTTTCAAATCAACGTTGATAAGGGAAATAGGCCTTTAACTAGTACAGCATAGCGGGTCTTTCCCTTGTTTGGAGATCACTGTTATGTGAGCTTCTATGGCTTGGGCGGGAAACTTGGAACCATGATCAATTTCTCCAAAGTAGCGTAGCATGAAGGGGATCAACTCCTGTGAAAAGGTTTTATAATATAGGGAGTTATATCCATCTGGGCCTGGGCTCTTATTGGTTGGAATCGACAGTAAGGTGTCAAGAATTTCCTTGTGCGTGATTGGTTCATCTAGGTTATGTCTCTGTTCTATTGTTACCTTGGGTAGTTTGGCATCCTTTATAAATTTGTCTATTTCTGTCTGTTTAGAAAAAGAGGTGTCTGATTGTTCCAGATTGTATAGAGCTTGATAAAATTGTTGAAATCGTTTGGCTATTTGCGGGGTTAAGTGACAAATCTGTTGGTTCTTATCTTTAATGGATGGGATAAAAGAATTAGGTTGTAATTTTTTCAGAATATTAGCAAAATATTTAGAACTCTTATCCCCTAATCCATAAGTCCTCTGCTTACATCTTAAGTAGGCTTTATAAGAATATTGATCTAAAATTGATTTTAAG
>CM044440.1:135466453-135485069 GCA_024363595.1 Xenopus borealis | reverse complement strand
AAAATTTCAGTGGTGGAAATTGATTCGGGTAGCCCCCTTACCCTAATGTTACTTCTCCTACTTCTATTTTCGTTGTCTTCAAGCTGCCTTTGCATTTCAGCCATTGTACGTGCTTGCGCCGTGCATTGGGAGTGCAGCAGTTTTTCATTATGTAAAAACTTCTGCTGGTTGCTTTCTAAATCGTCTGTGCGTGAAGCTAGACTGAGCAAGTCCTTTTTAATGTCCTGCAGCTCCTCTTTAAGCGAGGATGTCATCTCTTGTAGCATGGACTTTAGTTCAGAGCGAGAGGGTAAATTAGAAAGGTAAGAATGTATATTCAGCTCTTCCTCACCTTCGCTCTCTTGGTCTGTGGTGTCACGTGTTGCATTGGCATATCTGTCTGCTTTGTCTTGCGCCGCCGCCATCTTGGAGCTTGAGCGCTCCATTTTTTTCTTAGTGAAAAGCGGTGCTAGCTCTTGTTGGGACAGTGGTTGTCTTCCCGCGGGGGTCCTCTCTCGTTCTGCTCTCAGTTTCCCGGTTTTCCCCATGATTTCTGGATTGTAGAGGCTCTATTCCGGCGTGGGCTTTAGAGAGCTCCTGTCTCAGGCAGCCATTACTCTCGGCGCCAAAACACGCCCCCCATCATTTGGCCTATTTCATGGTCACTCCCTATTTCTTTTAGGGGCTTACTAATGGAAGAATAGAGTATAGTATATAGAGATAAAAGACTAGGAGACTAAAGCGGTTGACTGAAATAATAGTTTGAAAAGTGGGCCCACAGTCTAAATGTGTTTTCTGGTACATCTCAATACTATGGTGGACCCTTGGCATCCCACTCCAACACTGGATCCTGAGGTACTCTATTTTCCATTTACTCGCACTCTGTCTAGAGTTTCGAGTTTTCAGTTCTCTATCCAAGCACCAATATTATGTTCCAGGACAATATTTCTTTTAATTAGAAACTGTCTCTGTGGTACTATACAAATATATACATACAATACAAAATGCTTTTGCAAAATCTAAGTTGATCACATCCATTGCCATTCCAGAGTTTAGGTTTCCGCTTAACTCCTCGTAGATGGAAATTAGATTATGTAAAGCAGCTTTCAATAACATAGCTATGCTCTTTTTGCAGGACAAATTTTATATATAGGCACACAATATAGGCAACCTATCTGAAAAATTACAGCTTTTGCATATGCAGTCTATATATGTAGGGACCCATAGATTCTATACAGCATCTATGGAGTTAATCCCCTACCTTTAGTACCTTTTCTGTTATTGGGTGTAAGTACCTGTAACAGTTATATTTCAACACCAGTTCTTATTGGACAAAGGGCGTAATAACCACTCCCTGCTACAAGTCTTTATAATATGTGTAGGGAGGGGCCTCTGCCTCTTTGGCTGCTGGTACTGAACAGGCTGTTGTTCATTGAGACTGACTCCCCCGGCAGTCTTGCGCCGCTGCAGCCAGCTGGAATTGGCTGCAGCGGCGCGTCAATCACACGGACTGGGGGGGGGGCCCGGCCGCACGGCCCGCACCAGGGCCCGCCCCCACCTAGTTCCGTTACTGTGTCCACCTGCTATAAAAATATAAATATGTGTTAATCATAAAGATCCCATAAGTAATTCTTTACACAAAAGAACTGTTTTGTTTTCAAATCATTTCTGTCTGGGATTCTTATGCTGTTGGAAACTATATAGCAAATTATTATAAAACAATGAAGTCATACACAAAAATTCATTTAGACTAAATATTATTGTAGGGACCAATAAGTATCATGGCCCTCATGGATTCATTTCCCTCATAGTGCCTTCCTTTGCTGGGTTAAATCACAGGTAACATATTAGTATCATTTTATTGGTTATAGGTTGTGACCACTCCCTGCAGTGCTGTAACAAAATGCCTTGCAGGGAGGGGCACTTCCTCTTTGGCCTACAGCAGTTGACCTGGGCAGATGATCCACTGAAACAAACTTTTACTTCTGTGTGGGGGATCTCCGATTGGCTCCAGACATCACGTGTCCTAGAATCCGGGTTCCTGGCTTAGGAACTTTCATCCACATCCCACAAACGGATTGTTCAACACAGTTAAAAATTACGTTACTTTATTAATTCCATTAAAATTTGTTAGCTATGGTACAGTGCATGACAATCAGCACTGACGCGTTTTGTGCCCTGTGGCACTTCCATGGCACTCTGAGGAAGTGCCATGGGGCACGAAACGCATCAGTGGTGATTGTCATGCACTGTACCGTAGCTAAAAAATTTTAATGGAATTAATAAAGTAATGTATGGAGGAGAACAAGACAAAATTTGAGAGCTTGTGCAAACTGATGAAGGAAATATTGGACAAGAAAGTTGAGAAGGTCACTGTGTCCAACAGACTTGTCTCCTCTCCATGCTGCATTGTGACCAGCACCTACGGCTGGACTGCCAACATGGAGCGCATCATGAAAGCTCAAGCTCTTCGGGACAATTCCACTATGGGCTACATGATGGCTAAAAAACACTTGCAAATCAATCCTGAGCACCCCATTGTGGAAACATTGAGGCAGAAGGCAGAAACTGACAAGAATGATAAAGCAGTGAAGGACCTAGTAGTGCTGCTCTTTGAGACTGCGCTGCTGTCATCTGCCTTTTCACTGGATGATCCCCAGACACACTCAAACAGAATCCACAGGATGATAAAGCTTGGTCTAGGTATTGATGACGATGAAGCAGCGGTAGAAAAAACTTCACCCTCTGTGCCAGATGACATCCCACCTCTAGAGGGTGAAGAAGATGCTTCTCGTATGGAGGAAGTAGATTAATCTGTTTGCTGTGCTGTATAATTCATGCCAGTCCTGCCCCCTCCCATCTGCATACAGAGCTATGAAACAAGTTGGTGCTATAGAAATACATGTTAATAATAATAATAATAATGAAACGTAATTTTTAACTGAAATCGTGTTGAACAATCCGTTTGTGGGATGCAGATGATCCACTGAGCCTGGAGTCAACAAGGCCCCAGAAGTGTTAGGCCCTAAAGGGACATTCCCTTTAGAGAAGTCGGGGTACAGGGACCCCATGAATGAGGTAAAGCCAGCGTATAGGATATATTTCTTTATAGCACTTCCTAGTGGAAGTGAGTCAGAGAGGAAAGCTATCAAGAGCAGCTCAAGCTCCACCAAGGAGGATAGAAGGGAGTAGCTCTCCCCCAGGCTCTACTTTGCCTATAGTGCAGGGACCACAGTACTGACAAGGGACTTCAGGCAGTGTTCTTAACACTGATTCATTGTGTATAGATAAAAAATACATACAGATCCATAGATGCTCTGCCTATGGGTCTGTATGTATTTTTTATCTATACATAATGAATAAACATTGGAATTGTTAATATTTTAATTGGATGTCTTTGGAGTAAAAAACCTTTTTTGAAATTTATTGTATGTGCCCTTGAGGACTGGGGGCTGTCCTCTGAAGAGCCCATGACCCTTAAGACTGGTCTTGGCGGCTCTGTGGTATAAGATTCTCATTCAGCCATGTACTGTACATGTGTATAAATAAGTCAAATCAACTGGACTTGCTGTGTTTTTCTTGAAGATGTTTCACCAATTATCTAACTGGCTTTCTCAATTCAAAATCTGAGAAATCAGTTAGATGACTGGTCTTCAAGAAAAGCACATCAAGTCCAATTGAATTGTCATATATCTACAGATTTATCGGTTAAAAGTACAGCAGAATTCTGCACTGAAATATGTGTTTTAAAACAGCAAACTTTTTTTATAATTAATTTTGAAATTTGGTGTGGAGCTTGTCACGGGGCCTGTGGCTCCCAAAGTGGAGGTAGTCAGGATCTAGGAGGAAGCCCTTCCAGAGAGTCCAATACGCAGTACAATCGATGATCAAGAGAATAGTCAAAGTCCAGGCAATAGTTCAATAGGCAGGCAGAGGAATAGAATAGCTCCCAGGAACACCAAACAAGGAGACCTATACTTGGGTGGCATAATGGAGTCCGGGGCATCCTTTTAACTGGATTTTGATGCCAAAACTGGTACAGATGCTGTGCAATGCATCCATCATGGCACACTGATGTCAGCGCACCGGCACCGCTACCCATTTGGTAGCCATGGGCGACGCCGGAAGAGAAGACATGCTGCCCGGAGCTCCAGGTAGTGCTCCGGGTAATGTTTGTGACAGGGCTACACATGTTGTCAATTTCCCAGCTGCCCCCAGTCATGTGACTTGTGCTCTGATAAACTTTAGTCAGTCTTTACTGCTGTACTGCAAGTTGGAGTGACATCACCTGCTTGGTTGAAATTCTCATATATAACACTAAGTGGGGATAGGGAGCTATGGTAAATACAATGGGATATGGAGAAACAATAGCTGTCTCAAAGCGGTTCCATCCTGAAGTGCTGGCTCCTTCTCAAAACTCAGCATCAGGCACAATGCTCTGAGATGGTGCCTCCACTAATATTATAGCTAAAAACATATATTTGTTGGTTCACGAATAACATTTTTAAAGAATAGTTTGGTATAAAATAAAAAGTGGGTAAATTGAATTGATATTGATATTTTAGACAATATTTTATTTGTTTTCTTTTTTAATATACCAAGATCAGTTATGGTGCCATGGATCCAGTTTTTAATGACAGAATTCAGTTTCCATCATTCTACAGAACTATGCCCAATGAGGAGGCAGAAATTGATGGGATTGTGCAGATACTGAAGCACTTTGGCTGGAAATGGGTCGGACTCATTATATCAAATGATGACACTGGATTCAGAGCCCGGGAAAGGATAAGTAAAGGACTTATCATTAATGGGAGCTGTGTAGCCTTCACCATTGTACTACAACATCCTTATGAAATAAAAAACTACTATGAGAATAAGATTGTTGAGGAGATTGAGAAGACCACTGCTAATGTGATTGTCCTGTTTATAAGCACAACATTCAGTTACAGTATTGCACACTTATTTTCATTTTACAATATCCCCCCAAAGTTATGGATCACTTCCTCTTTTATCTACAATATTATAAGATTTAACCAAAATGAAGTTAATATCATATTAAATGGCTCTCTGTCCCTGTTGATCCAGGAAGGAGAGATCCCCGGCTTTGAGCAGTTTGTCTATACATTTTCTCCCAACAACTACCCCAATGATGCTCTGATTGCATCTGCATGGCAACAGTTATTTGAATGTTATTTTATAGACTATGACAATTTTATAAGGGAAATACCAGGTAAAGTAGTGAAAACCTGCACAGGGAATGAGACTTTCAGTGATGAGGAGTTATCAGTATTTGGGAATCACAATTACAGAGTCACTTACAGAGTTTACACTGCAGTCTATGCACTGGCACATGCCCTGCACAATCTCTACTCTGCTCAGCCACCAGCCAATCACTGGGACAAGTTAGAAAGTCTTCAAAAAGAGTTTAATCCCTGGAAGGTAGGTATGTACATACAGTATTTGAAACTGCAGATTTCATATATTATTGTAATAAGTTTCTTCAAACAATGTTACATAGATACATACACAGTCAAATCGGGTTGAAAGAGACCAAAGCCCATCAAATTCAACCCCTCACAATGAAACCCAACATCCATACATACATGCACTCCCACTGACTCCACCATATACTCACATAAACTATGTATACTCATATCTATACTAACCATAGATTTTAGTATCAAAATAGCCTTGGATTTTCTGCCGCTCTTATAGTCATTAACAGAATCAGCATCACAAAATCATTCGGCAGTGCATTCCACAACCTCACTGTCCTCACTGTGAAGAACCACCTACTCTGTTCCTTTAACCCTTTCGCTGCCAGCCATTTTGTCCTAAATGCGAACATCTACTGCCAAGCAGTTTTTAGATATTTTGTACTCTTTCGCTTTAAGGGCCTTTCCTGGGGGGTTCTTTTAGTTTACCCAGGAAAACAATACATCCTTTTTTTCAGGACAAACTGAGCTCTCAAAATATGCTAGAAATTTGGAGTAATTCCACTCCTGTAAAAAGATATGGGCTTCTAAGTGTATAAAAAAACAAAAAAAAAACAGTTTTGCATGATTCAAACATAATTTATTTTATGAATGAGAACACAGCAGATTTAGAAAGTTCAATATGTCCAGAACATGCCAATACCAAATATATATTGTTTTATGAAGATTTCTCACTTTTAAAGATCAAAATCTCTAAGCAGTACACTAGCAAATTTCCAAAGCACCGCTCCACAAAACGGCATACTTCTGATTTCAAGGTCAAACATTCCATGAACAGTAGGTTTACCCTAGAAAACTACCCATTATTAGAAAGAACAGATCCTGGAGAATCAAAAATGGGTAAATATATCTCTGTACACCACACTTCCAAGTTGCAATTCTATCCTAAAATTATTTTTTTTTTACAGAAATTGATGAATTTTTTGAAAAATTACCTCAGAGCTTCCAATCTACAGCATCATATCTCTCACACATCGTTAGGTACCAATGTAAAACACCCTAAATATGATTGCCAGGAGTCCACTGAACATTTTGATGCTCAATATGTATTGGTGTACCTAAGCATGTGGCATATAGAGGCCCCAAAATATAGACACCCCGTGTGAGCTATCAGTTATGTATTTCCAGGTACTCCAAAAACAACACATTTTCCTAATTTTTAGGAGGCTAAAGTTAGAAAAAAGTAAGTTCACCCCCAAAAACCATAGATTTCCGGAGAGTACACATTCCCCCGAATTCAAAATGGGTATGCATGTCTTTCTACTCAAAAGTACCAAGCCGAAAACCTTTCCTAAATTTGGCGACATTTCCAAAAATCACCTCAAAATTTCCAACCTGCAGCATCGTATTTCCACATATACTTTTAGGTATCAAGATAAATCACCCCAAATATGAAAGGCTATGGTCCTCTGAGCAGTTTGATCCCTAATATGTATAGGTGTCCCCAAGCATGTGGCATATAGAAACCCCAAAACGAAGACCCCCATATGGTCTGTCATTTCAGGTACTGCAAATTCAACAGATTTACATAATTTTGAGGGGGCAAAGCTAGAAAAAAGTAAGTTCATCCCCATAAATCATACATTTTCAGAAAGTACACATTCCCCCAAATTCAAAATGGGTATGTATGTCTTTCTATTCCAAAGCACCAAGCCGCAAACTTGGCAATTTGATTACATTTCCAGAAATCATCTAAAAATTTCCACCCTGCAGCTTTATATTTCCACACATACTTTTATGTATCAAGATAGATCACCCCAAATATGAAAGCCTGGGGCCCTCTGAACAGTTTGATGACCAATATGTATAGGTGTACCAAAGCATGTGGCATATAGAAGCCCCAAAACTAAGACCTCCATATGGTCTGTCATTTCAGGTACTGCAAAATCAACAAATTTACATCATTTTGAGGGGGGCAAAGCTAGAAAAAAGTAAGTTCACACCCAAAAACCATACATTTTCAGAAAGTACACATTCCCCCGAATCCAAATTATGTATGTACGTCTTTCTACTCCAAAGCACCAAGCCGCAAACCTTTCCCAAATTTGGCGATAAAGGCAGCTGTTTTTACAGTTCTGAAAATCGCCTAAAATATTGCAATTTGCCATATTTATCTCATCCAATTTCTTACATACAATTGTAAAACACCATAAATATTGATGCCAAGGGTCTACTGAAAAGTTTGATGCCCAGTATGCACAGATATACGAAAGCAGCTGGCATGTGTGGACCCATAATAAAAATAGTGCAAATTACTTTTCTCTGCTGCCGATTTACCTTCTGTGAACAAAGACCTGTGACTGAGCATTGTCTGCCAAAAGACCCCCCTAACAGCACAAAGACCCCCCAGAGCCATATATCTTTGGAAAGTACACACTCTGAAGAATCAAAAATAGGTAATTATGTATTTCTACTCCAAAATACTTTACAGCAAAGCTACGCTAAAGGCAATATTTTTTTTATGACATTACTGAAAACCGCCTAAAAATATTGCAATTGGCCACATCTATCTCACCCAATTTCTTACATACAATTGTACAACACCATAAATATTGATGCCAGGGGTCTACTGAACAGTTTGAAGCCCAATATACATAGATATACCAAGGTCGCTGACATGTGCGGAGCCCAAATAAAAATAGTGCATATGGTTTTTTCCGCTGCTGATTCGCCTTCTGTGAACATAGACCTTTGACTTCATATTATGTGCCTCAAGACCCTCCTAACAGCAATGAACCCCCCCATATTTTTGGAAAGTAAACATTCTGACAAATACAACAAAGATAAAGACATCTTTTTACAAATAGTTTGATGCCCAATATGCAAAGATTTACAAAAGTATGTGGTGTGTACAGACCCCAATTGAAAAATGTGCATATGAATTTTCACACTAGCCTACTCAGGTGCTGAAAACAGTACCCCAACTTTGTGTTATGTGTAGTAAGACCCCCAAACTGTAAAAAGACCCCCAGAACAGCATATATTTTTGGAAAGTATATATTCTGACGGATCAAACCAAGTAAAATATACCTTTCCATACCAAAGCACCAAACAGCAAAACCATACTAAAAACCATACTAAAAATACATAAGGAAAAATAATACAGGGATAAAATTGCAATAAAACCACAAAAATTGTGTAAATCAATGAAATAACAAAATGACCAATCCAACAGCATAATTAGTGGCCAACATTGATTACCCAATATTCATGCTGCTAAAACAAACAGTTTTTAGGTGTAAATAACCACAAATTAGTACAATGAAAAAGCAAAAAAAAACCTCTTTGTGAGTATTTTTGTGTATACATGTGTATACACTTCTAAAAGTGGTGTGACAGTGTGTGTGTATATAAGTGTGAAATTTTGTGCAAATAAGTGTACATAACTTTACAAAAAAAAAAGTTGTATACAGATGTGTGTAGTGTGTAAATGAAGGTCACTTCCTGGAGCAAGAGGGACAGTCTGATCACTGGAGAACTGCTGGAGTCACGTGTATGCTGAGTCACTGCAGGCAGGAAGTGTGTGGGCGTCGCCAGTGAAGGAGAATGTAGAAGGAAGCTGGAGGAAACTGGTGAGTAAGAAACTGCTTCTTTTTGCGATTTTTAGGTCAGCCCTGCGACAATCCTGTTGCAGGATCGACATGACAGCCCCCCAGCCTTGTTGCCTAGGGGGCTGTCAGCGCTGCTAAGTCTCTGCAGAGGCAGCTGAAGCCGCTGATGCAGAGCTCAGCACTGATTTCTGCCAGAACGTACTAAGTACGTTCTTGGCAGTTAAAGTCCTTGCCTGCTAGAATGTACTAGGTACGTGCTTGGCAGGCAAAGGGTTAAATGAAAGTCCTTTTCTTCTAGTCTGAAGGGGTGGCCTCTGGTGCGGATCCTCTTTATGGGTAATATTTGTCTATAATGTCCTCTAATGTATTTAGTGTAATACAGAGAAAACAAGCCCAACCTGGACAGTCTCCCAGTCTCATAATTGAAGTGTCCCAGTCTCATCCCTCTAACCAGTTTAGTTGCACTTAGTCTCTGCACTCTCTCCGGCTCATTTATATCCCTCCTAAGGACTGGAGCCCAATATTCCAGGTGAGACCTTACCAGGGGCAAAGTTCCACTCTTTGTAATCTATTTTTAGCCAATTTTCTATTCAGATACAAATTAAGCAAATTAGCCTGAGCGCAAAAACTCTAGCAAGGCTGCACTAGCCAGAATTGAACACTGGCACATTTTCGCTTTGATTTTCTCGCTCTGCCCAATTAACACTAGTGAAAATTTGCCAGCGTGATGTAATTTCTGAACTTCAGCGATTTACTTACAGGTGCAGGCGTCACTTCGCTAGCGAAGGAGATAGACACTGGCAATGCTTTGAACTCTAACACCAGGCAAATTGTTGCTCTGGTGAATGGAAGCAACTCGCCAATTCTATTCTAAGATGCGGATTTTACTGAATGTACCTGATGTACCTGGTGTAGTGCATTAGAGTGCATAGAACTTTCTCAATCTTCAGTTACTTACATCAACATTTTTGAGTGGAATAACTTCCAAAATATGCTGACATCTTATAATTTTTTCAGGGTGTTAGGCTGCATTTTCTACCATTCGGCACATTATGGGCTTATGTGTAGGGCATTAAAACATCTCTATTGACTTTATTAAAGTTCCCTTGGCATGTCTAGTTATCAGTGCAAATGAAATGTATTAGATGCACCATTTAACATAAATAGCTCTATTCCATTTAAAATTTCCCGCCGTAAGCAAATTAGCTTGCAAGAACTCTAGCAAAGTTGCACTAACCAGAATTGACCACTAGTGCATCATGGGGCAGATTTACTATTATTCCCCAAAAATCCTACGAATTTGATCGACATTCGATCGATATTCGATAAGCATTCGATATTCGAATGCTCCTCGAGTAGTTTTAGGCTAACATTTTTGCTCGATATTCGATCCCTCGATGAATTTGTACGATCGAATACCGATCGTTTGATTCCTCGAAAGAATCATACTTTTTCCTTCGAGCGTCCGAAAAATTCATACGATTGGAACGATCGAGCGATTCGATCGTACGAATGGTATTCGAGCAGGACTTCGCCGCAGAAGCCTATGGGAGGCTTCGATGATTGAATGATAGAATATTCGATCATTCTAATTCATTCGAATTTATTCGATCGTTCGATATTCGATGATCGAAGAAGCCAAATTTGGCTTCTTCAATCCTATGAAAAAATCGTACAATCAGAATTCGATCGAATTCAATCAAACTTTGATCTTTTCACATGAATTTAGTAAATATGCCCCTTAGCTTCTAAAGTAATGCTAGTGAATTTTCGCAGGTTAGTAAATTGTTCCAGGACAACATTACTTAATTTAACCACTAACCTTCTGTGTGGCACGGTTTTCAAAATGCATCAGTTAATAGTGCCCTCCCTTCCCCCCCCCCCCAGAAGCCTAACAACAGAACAACTGGAAGGTAACCAGATAACAGCTCCCTAACAGAAGATAATAGCTGCCTGGTAGATGTAAGAAATGCAACTTGTAAGATGAAAGCAGTTCCCTCTTAAAGTGCTGGCACAAGTCACATGACCAGGGGCAGCTGGGAAATTGACAAAATGTCTAGCCCAATGTCAGATTTCAAAACTGAATCTAAAATAATCTGTTTGCTCTTTTGAGAAATGGCTTTCAGTGAAGAAGTCTACTGGATCAGCACTATTAACTGATGCATTTTGAAAAAAAAAAGTTTTCCCATGACAGTATCCCTTTAAAGGACAGTGATGGGCGAATATATTCACCAGGGATAAATTCACAGTGAAATTCCTCATTTTGCCGGTGGCAAATAAATTTGCGAATGGCCTGTGAAAATTTACCAGTTGAAACTTTCAACTTTTTAGGACGGCACAGAAAATTGTCGCCCATCACTAATGGTGATCTCTTACTTCACTCTTTGATAATTACACCCCAATGTATTAGGAGTTGCAATGAAGTCCACTATCTTATCTCTAGGGATGGGTGAATTTATTCTCCAGCCTCAAATTCTCGCCGAATTCCTGCGATTCGCAAAACACCCCGCAAAAAAAAAAATGAGCCGAAAATGACGCGACGCACGCCGAATACGAATTGCCAAATTTTTTACCAGTTCGCGAATTTCGCTAGAAATTCACAATTTTTTTGGCGAAGCAAATCTGCCTAGATTCGCCCATCACTACTTATCTCTAAATAACACTTGAAAAGCTTTCCTACCACTAATGTTAGACTAACCGGCCTACAGTTTTGAGGCTGAGAATGAGATCTCTTATTGAATAGTGACATTTAGCCAGTCTCTCAGCACCATGCTAGACCTCAGACTTCTATGTTACCATTTGAGAGAACAGAACTTTAACTTCTCGTGTCTGGGGGCATGGCACGAGTGCTAACCTTTCCTAAGTGCTAACATTTTACAAGTGCTTAGAAGTGGTAGTTAGGGATGGCGCGAACCGCCGCAAAAAAGTTCGCGGTCGCGTTCGCGAACTTGCGACAAACGCGCGAACAGTTCGCGACCGTCGCGAACCCCATAGACTTCAATGGGAAGGCGAACTTTAAAAGCTAAAAAAGACATTTCTGGCCAGAAAAATGATTTTAAAGTTGTTTAAAGGGTGCAACGACCTGGACAGTGGCATGCCAGAGGGGGATCAAGGGAAAAGAAAAATCCATTATTTTCTTATGTCAAAAGTGTTACAAAGTATCTTACCTGCACCTGTTAGCTGTTCTGGACTCTCTGCCAAAAGCCAAGTTCAAATCTTTGCTTCTTTTTCTGGCTGTTCAGTGAGGGTCTTTCCAGTGAAAGAGGGTCCTCCAAAAAGAGGGTCTTTCCAGTACAAATGAGGGACAGAGGGTTGAGCTCGCAAAAGAGGGACAGTTGGGACTCGGGAGGTATGCACATTTTTTTTTTTTTTTAGTCCAGGGGGTGTGTGGGGGTGGTCCAGGGAGATCTTCCTGATTGGCTGCCATGTATCTGCTGGTCTGGGGTGAGAGGGCAAAAAAATGCGGCAAAAAAAATGCGCCAAATTGACGCGAACCCAAAATGCGAACGTCGCGCGACGTTCGCGAACTTCCGGCGAGCGTGAACAGCGGATGTTTGCGCGAACAAGTTCGCCGGCGAACAGTTCGCGCCATCCCTAGTGGTAGTTACACAAGGCATTTCCATGGAAATACCTCCTATCACTTCTCATTCCTACAGGTTACTCTGCTTATCCATACACTGCTATAGACACCATTCTATTGCAACTGTTTATTCTGGTAATTCTGCTTATATCATTACTTGTACTGTATCTCTTAAACCCAAAAACAAAAAGAACAGTTTGTCTGTTAGGCCTACTCTGCTTTAGTGCTTCTGGTGTCTGTAAAACTCAGCCCTTTGATAATTGGTTAATTGATTAATTAGTCAATTAGCCTCTTTTTTTCCAATCAGCTACATATAAATTCAGGCCTAGTATTGGGGATGGCACTCGTGTCTGGGGGCATGGCATGAGTGCTAACCTTTCCTAAGTGCTAACATTTTACAAGTGCTTAGAAGTGGCAGTTACACAAGGCATTGACAAGGCAAAAGGAACCAGATTATCTTCCATCGACTTTGAACCAGCTGGGATAAGAAGAAAATAGATTTGTTTTTACCTACCAGGTTGTAACTTATTACTCACACCGCTCATACTAAAACGCTCCAAAGACACTGACGCGCACTTGAGCATCGCTGGCGCAAATCCCGCTCAGAATCAGACTTTTGGAGCTACAAATCTGCCCTGCGCTCCTATAACACCAGCCTTTCCCAAGCCAAACAAACATACTTTACTTCACTCATTAACTCCCTTTCCAAAAAACCAGCACAACTATTCTCCACCTTTAACACTCTCCTTTCCCCATCTCCACCCCCTCCATGCACATCTGTCTCTGCTCATGACATTGCTGAGCACTTCAAAAATAAAATTGACAGAGGGGACATTACACTACTCAACCCCCATAGTATTCCACCACCCTCCCTCCACACTCCCTAGTCTCTCCTGTGCTCCTTCACCCCTGTTACTGACGAGGAAGTCTCAAAATTTTTGGCCTTTTTCTCACCTTACCACCTGCCAGCTTGATCCTATTCCTTCAAAACTTCTCCGCAATACCAATCCTTCTCTAATCAAAGCCTTAACTCATCTATTTAATCTCTTGCTCTCAACTGGACTATTTCTGTCTCAACTAAAACATGCTCTTGTCACCCCCAATCTAAAAAAAAACCCTCTCTTGACCCCTCCAATCTTGACAACCTCCGACCTATCTCTCTGCTACCTTTCATCTCTAAACTACTAGAGTGCCTAGTCTACAGCGATTAACCTCATTCCTTTCTCTAACTAATTACCTTTTAACAGCTAAAGCCAACAAAAATTTCTCACTACTAATATTGCTTGATCTCTCAGATGCATTTGACACTGTAGATCACCCTCTCCTCCTCCAGTCCCTCCATTCGTTTGGCCTTCGTGACACAGCCCTGTCCTGGTTTTCTTCTTACCTCACCAATCGTTCCTTCAGTGTCTCCTATAACGGAGTAGCATCTTCCCCCCTACCTCTCTCTGTTGGGGTTCCTCAAGGCTCTGTCCTGGGACCCTTATTATTTTCTCTATATACTTCCTCCCTCAGCAAATTAATCAGCTCGTATGGTTTCCACTACCACCTCTACACTGACGATACTCAGATCTATCTCTCCTCTCCTGATCTCAACCCAGAACTCCTACCTCGTGTCTCCTCCTGCCTGTCTGCTATCTCTACTTGGATGTCACAACGCTACCTTAAATTAAACCTCTCCAAAATGGAAATGGTTCTTTTTCCTCCAACTAACACCAGTAACATCCCGGAAGTATCCATCATAGTTAACAATTCCACTATCGGGGGGCGTGGCTTGCCGCTGAGCGATGTGGCTGTGTTAGAGAGGAGCTCCGCATGATCTGCACAGAAAAGGGGCCATAACCACTCGTAAAATGGGGAAAACCGTCAAAAACAGAGCAGAGAAGGAGAGAGTAGCATCCAGACGACAGACTTTGTCCCAACAAGAACTTGCACCGCTATTCGTGCGGACAAAAACTGACCGCGCACTTTTCAAGATGGCGCCGGCTAATGCAGACAGTGAGCAGTTCGCAGAGATGGCGCGAGACTCGTCTGACCCGGATAGAGATGGGGAAGGAGAAGAAGAGGTAAACATTCATACTTACCTAGCTAACCTCCCCTCCCGATCAGACATCAAGAATATGCTGCAGAACATGACGGAGTCTCTCTCAGGCGAACGGAAAGATATTAAAAGGGACATGATAAACATGGTGAAACGAACGGATGACCTAGAAGCAAACCAAAGCAAATTTATCCAAAACGATCTCTCTCTCCACACTCGATTGAAGGCCCAAAACCTCATAATAACAGATTTACAGAGACAACTAGAGGACATGGAAAACAGAGGGAGACGAAACAACATCAGGGTAAGAGGCCTACCTGAGACTGTCCCTTCTGACGAAATTTTTCCGGCCTTGCTTAAGATATTCAATAATATACTAAACAGAGACCCTGAGGCAACAATTGACATTGAAAGAGCACACAGAGTACATGTCTTCTATGACACCATATGTTTTGACTGAGATATTTGGACAACTTTTGATAAAACCTCAAGCGATCACAGGACAAGTAACGTATATATAAATGCTCTTTTTTTCTGTTGTTGTTACAGTTACATATCATGTTACATGCTTTAGGATTATCGCATAAGAGGTTAGAAATTTCCCCTGACATACTTAGTCGAGTGCCCCTAGAGCAGACAATCCTCTGCACTTAAATTCTTCTCGACCCAGCCACCCCTCGGCTGACAACCTCTCCCCCACAACACAATGGCTAATTGTTTTCCAGCTAAAAGGAAAGACTCCTTCTCCTTACCTGGCTTAGCCATAACAATGTTACCAATTCCCCAGTTATTCTCCCCTCTCACCCCTCACCTCTACCTCTCCTACTGGTTAAGGGTTATAGCAAGTAATCCATTTATGTCAAAGATTTACAATTTTGTGTCACAGAGGTTATTCATGTTCAATATACCTTATAAGTTTCACTATGGAGTATAAGACGATAAGCTACAACGTCAATGGGTTAAACAATCCTGTTAAAAGGTCACAGATCATCAATGAATGTCTCAGATTAAAAGCGAAAATTGCCCTCTTACAAGAAACACACCTCAAAGAGGGCAATCTTCCTTATTTAAAATTTAAGCAATATCCTATAGTAGCTATGAGTAATAATCCGACTAAAAAATGCACTGGAGTCATGACATTGATCCACAAAGATATACCCTTTGTTATAAAGGATCAATTGAAAGACCAAGAGTGTAGATTTTTGATCCTGAAAAGTAAAATTGAAGACAAAACTATTACAATAGCTAATGTGTATTCCCCAACTCTGATCAAACACAATATTTATGTAAATTTTTGAATACCTTATCATCATTTGCAGAAGGCTTAATCATTCTAGGAGGGGATTTTAATATTCCCCTAAATCCCCTTCTAGACTCATCACTAAGAAATGCAACATACCCTACAAAGGTCTGAAAAGAGTTAAGAAAGCTCAAAAAGATATGCAACTAGGAGACGTATGGAGATGCCTAAACCCTCACACACTAGATTTCTCCCACTATTCGAAAACTCATCAGATCTACTCCAGAATAGACTATATTTTTATCTCACATAACTGGCTTCCGTACTGTAAGGAAACTTCGATCTCACAGACTACCCTATCAGATCACTCACCAGTCACAACTACTTTTACTATACCTGACTTATATAAACCAGAGTTCAATTGGAAACTGAATAGCTCTCTATTTCTTGATGTAGAGGTCAACGAGGAAATTAGAAAGATGATAGAAACCTTTTTTAAAGAAAACAACTTACCTGGTACAAACCCAGCGATACTTTGGGAATCACATAAGTGTGTCCTCCGGGGCCAATTAATCGCCTTATGCTCTAGAATCAAGAAAAGAAGAGAATTCAGAGTTAAGACCCTCCTCAAAGAAATAGCCTCCTTAGAGCAGACTCACAAACAATCCATAGCGGCAAACACACATAAAACACTAGAAGAGAAAAGAATACAACTAAAAGCATTACTAGATCAGTATTCATATAAAGCATATTTAAGATGCAAACAAAAAACATATGAACTGGGCGACAAAAGCACAAAACATTTCGCCTCTATACTTAAAAGACTACAACCCAACTCATTCATCCCAGCTATTAAAGACAAAAAACAAACAACATGTCACACAACACCCCAAATTGCCCAATGTTTCCAACAATTTTACCAGGACCTATACAGTCTAAACAACCCCAATTCTCCAGACGACCCTAGGAAAGAAATAGATAAGTTTATTAGAGAGGCAAACCTACCCACTCTGACCAAGACACAAAGTCAAACGCTAGAAGACCCATTTACTCAAACCGAACTCTTGGAAACAATACAAGCCTTACCTGCTAATAAATGCCCAGGACCAGACGGCTTTAACCCCCTATACTACAAATTATACGCGACTGAATTAACCCCTTTTATGCTAACTTATTTTCAATCCATCGACGACAACAATCACTTTCCAAACCAGGCAAAAGAGGCCCACATAACAGTAATTCCAAAACAAGGCAAAGATCCCTTAAACTGTGCAAGTTACTGACCAATTTCTTTAATAAATGTTGACATCAAAATATATGCAAAAATTATTGCCAATCGACTAAAAAACATCCTTCCGCAATTGATTCATGTAGACCAAGCGGGTTTTGTCCCAGGGAGAGAAGGTAAAGACAACACCTACAAGGTTATTTCCTTAATTCACCATGCAAAACAACAACAAATCCCCACAATGATACTGTCTACAGATGCTGAAAAAGCTTTTGATAGAGTGTCTTGGAAGTTCCTCTATCATACTCTAAGAGGTTTGGGCCTAGGGGAAACTCTAATTAGACGAATTTCTGCCCTTTACCAGGATCCTACTGCTAGAGTAAAAGTGAACAATACATTATCTGCCCAGATTTTAATTAAAAATGGCACTAGACAAGGATGCCCTCTGTCCCCTATCCTGTTTGTTCTAATTATGGAAACCCTTCTGGCACATATAAGAAATAATAAAGACATAGCAGGACTTACCCTAGAGGAAACAGAATACAAAATCGCAGCTTTTGCTGACGACCTACTGTTATTCCTAACTAAACCCACACTTACTCTCCCAGATCTCATGCCTTTAATAACACAATTCAGTAAATTATCCAACTTTAAAGTTAACCTTAACAAATCTGAAGCATTGAATATAAATTTGCCAGACCAGACGATAAATTCTATCTCACAGAATTTTCCCTTTAAATGGGCGCCCAATAAAATAAAATACCTAGGAGTCCTGATAACAGCTAATCTATCTGACCTATACCAGACAAACCTCCCCCCCTTATTAAGCAAACTCTCAAGCCAACTGAATTCATGGAAAACCTTGAGTCTCTCATGGTTTGTTAAAATCCAAGCCATTAAGATGACAATAATGCCACAAATACTGTATTTACTACAAACACTACCTATCAGAATTCCTAAGGCTTTCTTCTCACAGGTTATTTAATCAATTTATTTGGGATAAGAAAAGACCTAGACTTAAACAGGAATTACTTACCTTATCGAAGGATAGAGGCGGTTTAGCTATGCCAGATGCTTTCCTCTATTATATTTCGGTTCATTTAGTGAGAACATACCACTGGTATCTAAAAAGCAAAGACAAAACATGGATTAACATAGAACAAGCTATAACAGATATACCACTGAGTAATCTTATCTGGTCTCAAAAACAGAATATCCCAAAGGTAGTTTTAGCCCATCCTACGGTAATGTCTACCTTGGAAATATGGTACAAATACAACACAATGTTCAAACTAACTAACCCCTTCCCGTATCTACAACCTTTATTACGAAACCCGGACTTCCCACCTAGCCTAGAGCCCAGAGCTTTCGATAGATGGGGTTTATTCACAAACAAGGAAACCAAACTCTCAGATTTTTACAAAAACGGGAAAACCATAAGTCTAGGAGACATACAGAAGAGATGGGGTAGCCACCCCAGAGATGTTTGGTGTTATAACCAG
>CM044440.1:135384294-135462461 GCA_024363595.1 Xenopus borealis | reverse complement strand
ATCATTCCCTTCCCTTTAGATTGTAAGCTCTTTCTGTACAGGGCCTTCCTCACCTCCTGTCCCGGTATTTCTCGTGAAGTATGTAACTCCATATTTATTGTGATGTATGTAACTCCTTATGTTCTATTTATGTAATTCATGTGATTTAGCTGTATAATCACATTCACTTTACAGTGCCACAAAATAAGTTGGCGCTATAGAAATACATGTTAATAATAAAATATTTGAGATCTCCAAATTAATCAATTATTCAATTGACCTAAATGAATTAATAAACACCAATCACATAATTACAACACATATTGAATTGTTCATTAAATAAATATCCTATATAATAAAGTTCAAGTGTCTCTGCATCCAGTCCCTGTGTCCATGGAATTGTGCAACTGCGCATGTGCAGAGAGGCTCCTTCCCATGTACCGCACTGTGCACATCACGCCAAAGCCACGGAGCCGTACGCATACACTATTTCAGTATCAATTCAGTGCTGTGTCACAGTTCATACCGGCTGCCACGCGTTTACAACTGGGAAACTTCCCCCATACCATCATTATTTCTAACTGTAACAAATTGTTTCAACCACCGCAAAAACTCAACATGAGTCCTCCCTGGTAACAAGCGACCCGTTCACATGGCCAGTGCTCTTTACACTTGCAGGAGGAAGAAAGGGCGACTCTTGCAGTTGCAGTGAAAGGCACAAGCAGGGTTGCAGTCACGTGACGGTGTTTGGAGGGCTGTCTATCGCGTAATCTTTACGATGACGTAACTGGATTTTCCAGAGCTTCATTTATTTTCTCAGCAACCCTGATGTGTTTAGCAGGGGCCCCTTTAGGGGGTATTATGACGGCCCACACATGTTTACGGCTCTAAATATGATGTGACAATGCATTTAGTAGGAGTTGTTGAAATGATCTGGTTATCTCAAACTCGCGAATAAAAAGTTTTTACAAGGCGTCATCAGCTGTTAGGGAAAGTCGTTGGTCCATAAGAAAGAGAGAGAGAGAGAGTGTGTGTGTGTCACTGTCAGGGAGCCGGGAGCTCCTTCCAGGGAGGTAGTCTGGATCAAGGAGGAAGCCCTCTAGAGGGAGCAAGGTCGCGGTATCCAAAGGGTTAAGCAGAATCAAGGTCAAAGTTCAGGCAAGAGTTCAACGGCAAGCAGATCAGGATCAAATAACAAGAGTCCAGGCAGGGGGTCAAAACCAAGGCAGGAGTAGGAATCAGGATACAGGAAACACAAACATGAACCCAGGATTAATGGCAGCAAATCCTATTCTTGGGCGCCGTCACAGTGTTTTGGGCGCCCTTTTATGATGAGATCCCGGCACCAGAGATGACATCATCATACAGCGATGCTGCAGCCATGTGTTCAGCATGGGCGCCGCCATCTTGGATCTTCACTGTGACCGCCGGGAAAGAAAACAGCGCCTTCGGATACTTCTGGGTCAGGTACGTCTGGCAGTCCTGACAGTCACTTATCAAGACCTGTGTGCGGATGTTTTTTTGCTTTATATATACATCCTATATAATAAAGTTCAAGTGTCTCTGCGTCCAATCCCTGTGTCCGTGGAATTGCGCTACTGTGCATGTGCCGCACGGACCGTCTCTGGCGAATTTACGCGAACGAAGTAGATAGACTTGCGCAACTTCGCACCCTTACACCAGGCGAAGTTGCGCACTGGCGAGAAATTGAAAATTTTTCTGAGTCCCAAAAAACGCTGTGGCGTGTTTTACCATTGTGGGTGATAGTCTGAAAAACATTGTTTTTTATATTTTGTAATTTGCGCCGTATGCAAATTAGGGTTTGCAAGCGAAATTGCACTATGCCTAGCGAAGTAACACTAGCGTAAATAAGTTACCGTTCGCCGACCAGACCGTAAATTCGCACTTTAGTGCATTTGCGTAGCGCAGGCGAAAATTCACATGGTGAAATGTGGCGAACGCTCGTGAAGCCTGCGCTAGCATTTTTTCGGATCTTAGTGAATGTCCCACTTTGAGTGCAGAGACTTCCGTTAGTGGTTTATAATCTGCTGCCTTCAATCTATGGAAAGGCTGGCGCTACATAACGGTGTGCCGCTCCTCACCGCTACACCACCAGCTGTACACAAGCCCAAGCACCATGTGACAGAGGATGTGGGATGTGTGACCCGGGGAGTCCGCGGCGCAGTCAGTAAAGGTAAATGGGGGGTCGGGGTTGTTAGAAGCGAGACCCGCTCACTCAGACAATTAACAAATCTCAGGGGCAAACGTTGGAAAAAGTTGGCATTTACTTGCCAGAACCGGTATTTAGCCATGGTCAGTTACAGTGGCGTAACTACCAGGGGAGCAGGGGGTGCAATTGTACCAGGGCCCGCTCCCTCTTGGGGCCCACCAGAGAGGCTAGGAGAACTCCAATTCATAGGGGAGAGCCTGATAGGGGGGCCTGGGTGCCAATCCTGCACCAGGGCCCACCAGCAAGTAGTTACGCCACTGGTCAGTTATATGTTGCATTGTCAAGAGTAAGGAGTTTTACTGATGTCATGGTGAAGGTCGTAGAAGGTCATGACCAAGGCAAACTGTTGGAAAACTGTGACAGAATATTCACAAGGAATGTTGTCTATAAAGAAATTTTATAGAAATTCAACATAACCCCCCCAAAAAATAAGAACAAACATTCAAAAGAAAACTTTACTGATTTTGTATATTTACAATTGTTTGAAAAGGTTTGCACTTAAGCAAAATTTACCGTACCTTAATTGTTTTTATTTACTACATCAAAATCAAAAATAGAAACGTGAAATTTTTCACATTATTCTTCTTTAACATTTCTAAATAATAAATACAATAACATAGAAATCAACTGCATGGTTGTCCACTTTTTTTTGGACTGGAACAAGTCTGTTTTTATAAATGTTTTACTACATATGTTCTAGCACCCGTTAATTTAACGGGCTTAATGTCGTTATGATATAAAGTACATTTGTTTCCTTAGAGAAATTCATAAAATGGAAAAGCATTACTATTTCATCAAATCTGAAGAGAAAATCACATAAATTTTCATTATCAATCAAGTCCAATGTAAATTCATTATGAGGTCAGTCAATTGCACAAAGTCCCATGGATTTAATTAGTTCAAATTCATTACTGTTAATAGAACACACAGAGGTAGGTATTTGCCCAAACTGGATCCGCTTGTATTAAATTTGTAGCCCACTTCAAACTAATGTTGTCGTTATTAGCTTATTTAGAAACAGAACACAGATACATTGATATCACAGGTTTTTTTCTCTCCCAACCATCCGTTCAAGTTAGCAAATTGAGGTATGTAAATGAGAACAGGCATATATCAAACTTGCTATACGGAGTCTGGTAATTGTATTGTGTTAGTCGAGCTTTTATTATTATAATAATTATTATTATTAACATGTATTTCTATAGCGCCAACTTATTTCGTAGCACTGTAGCTTTAAAAGCATATCGCTATGTGTTGGACAATCGTGTATTAATTTTGGTGCAGTCTTTAACCAGGTTTTTTAATCCGGCCTCTTAAACACACAGTCTTGTCTTCTTCGGCATGAAAACATTTGTAGAATACTTTACCGCTCCCTTTGGTACTGCAGTGAATGCTTTCATTAGTGATTCCATCTTCCTCATGAACGACTGTATGTCTCATCATTCAGACCAGACGATGAAGAGAGAGCCTCGATACGTTCATGTCAACTTGCTCATTATAAACATATTTACATGTGGTTATCTTGGACCTTGAAATACATAGTGAATAAAGTTCCCCATCCTGTAAAATATAAGGATATTATAAGTTACCGAGGAGTTTCACGACCATTAAAAAACACAAGGCCTTTTATACAGGTCATGGAACTCTGAGGTAACTACTAATATCCTCATATTTTGCAACTGGGGGTACTTTATTTATTATAATACACAAGTTTCAGTGAGTCATGTGATAGAAATGACATCAGAACTCACCATTTATAACTGATGACATCAGAACTCACAATTTATAAAAATATAATTTACAAGATATTAACAGCTTTTGTGTATTATATATACATTCTGTAACTATACACAGATAGAACAGGATAGTCTTGGATCATATTATTTATAATAGAATGCATCTTTTTTAAGAAAAACTCAGAATTTTGTATCTTCATTTCAACATTTGTAACAGATTAGTCTTGGAATATTATGGTGTTGTATTTAAGTGACTCAAGTAGGAGTCAGATATCAATGAGGTATTTGACAATATGTTAGAGAATAAAAGCACTTCTAAATCAGAAATACAATCATTGGTTGCAGAGTTTAACATCTACAAAAAAAATTCATTCAAATAGTACTGAGATGGGAGGTCTCAAGTCTAGAAAATTATTTAAAGCCAAAAATGATCCCTAGAGGATTACATTTAAAATAAGTCCTGGTACCAACCTAACAAAAAGTGGGGGACATTAATTCATTGACACATGGAACTCTGTACTGTCATAGTGTTCCTTTAAGCTAATGCAACTAATGATTGATGAAAATGGAAAAAATTTAACTAAAATTAATAAACAGGTAGAGGAGGAAAAAAAACACTCTTGAAGAAAAAAGAGAGGACTCCAAGTTTTGTGTATTAAATGAAAACATTAAAAAAGAACTGACAAAAATACAAGAGATAAAAATTAGAAAACCATAGGAGAGGTCAAGTATATTTTCCAAAGGAAAACCAAAACAAATATGTAATAATGAACAGGAGCCCACAGGAGAATGGAAAGGAAATAAGGAGTCAAAAAAGATGAGCGAGGAGGAAAGGAAGGTCAGATACATTTGAGAGACAGATACAAATGGGGATATTCCCCAAAAAGATCCGTTCAGATCAGTTGCAGGTCGTGAATCAGACACACCTAGAAATAAAGGAATCACATATTTCTTTACTTAGTTCTTGTCCACAAGGTTTAAAAAAATTAGATTCACTCCATAAATGATTTGCATCTCTTCACTCGACAATTAGCCCTTAAAAAGATTTACAAACAGAGCCCAGAAAAAAATATTTTAACCACTAATGACAATGTGGGAGTAGATATTTTAGAATCGTTGCTGAGTGAATCAGAATTAATAGAGGAAAGTGATATCAGTGAGATGGTGGGTTTTTCTTAATTGAAAAAGAAATTGACATATATGCCCACCTTAACACAAGTTCCAAAAGTCAAAGCTTTTGTTCAGAGAGTAGAGAAAGAGTTTTTATCACTCCCAGAAAAATTGATCAATTCGGAATTACGTAGTAAAAAAGGTGCAAGAAAGTGGCAGATAAGGGAAATATACTTATGGATGAAATAAAATATAAACAGGAAGTCAAGAGACATCAGTATGCAAGACCCGAGTCAGATCCAAAAGTTGGAACTAGGAAAAGATTAGAGCGACTCCTAGAAGCAAGAGATGATGGGATTAAATCCAAAAAGAAAATTGAATTTCTAATTGCAAAAGATCCAGTCACTACAACCTTCTATGTGGTTCCAAAAATTCAAAAAAGTCTGGAGAACCCTCCTGGATGTCCGATTGTGTCTGGTATAGGGAGTCTGGCTGAATCTCTAAGCAAATTTGTAGATGAGAGTTTAAGAATCTTCTTGCCAACACTATCCCCATTTGTTTTGAACACAGCAGAGGTTATTAAAAAAATCAACCAAATACCAATCAAAGACAAAGTATGGCTAGTAACTTTAGACATAGCAAGTATGTACTCATTAATTCCCCACAAGGTGGGTATTGATGCATGTAGTGAGTATTTGAACAATAAGGGCTAAAAATACCAAACACATTTTAGTTTAAGGAGTCTAGAGTTCATCCTCAATTACAACATTTTTGTCTTTCATAATAGATGCATGTATGTATAACTTTATTTGTAAAGCGCTGTTAAGGAGCCGCATACAGATGAAGCCACTTTGGATTGTGCATTTGACACAGAAAAACTTAACTCATTTATCCAATTTATCCCATTTAGCACAGAATATTGTGTCACAGCATCCCATCCAATTAAAGAGTTGACCATTGAAAACAATGGTGCTTTGGTATGCTAATGAAAAGGTTAAATGCATTAAATGACCTAAGATAACTTTAGATAACACAGTTTCTTCAATTAACCATGAGTCATGATGAATTTAACTCACAAATCCCAGTGGCTGCATCTGTAGCTGTACAGTGCATAAAAGCACAATATATATATATATATATATATATATATATATATATATGGATGTGGGTGGTGTAAAGAGAAAGGATCTGAGAAGAGCGGAGAAGACAGCCTGGAACGTATAGCGAGACAAGAAGAGATGTAGTGAGGAGTAGAGGAGTGAAGGGCTTTGAATGTTAGTAGAAGGATTTTATATGCTATCCTTTGCTTGACAGGCAGCCATGCTAAGGATTTCAGTTGGGATTGAGCAGATTCTCTTTTAGGACATAGTAGAAGAATCCTGGTAGCAGAGTTTAAGATTGATTGGAGGGGAGAGAGATGGGAATCAGGAAGACCATTTAGGAGGTGATTGCAGTATTCTAAGTGAGATACGATAAGGGCATGGATTAGTGTTTTGACTGTTGTTTGAGAAAGAAATGGGCGTATCTTGGCTATGTTGCGGAGGAAGAAACGACAGGTTTTGGCAGAATTATTAATGTGATTAGAGAAGGTGAGGGACTGGTCAAAGATGACCCCTAAGCAGCGTGCTGAGTTAACTGGGTTAATGTACCACAAAAGCTTTCGCACACCCTTTACAAAGAAATAAACGGATTCACCTGGTGCCAGGTGTTTGGAGGATGCGGCACCCTCCCAACTCCACCGTAGCAATAAATCACACCGGCACACAGGAATTGTAGATGCAGGGAAACCCTTGCAAAAGTGCAACGTTTTGGAGGACACGCCCCCTTTGTCAAGCATTAACTGGGTTAATGGTCATGCCATCAATAGTAATAGTGAAAGGATGAGAAGGGCTCGGTTTGGGTGGAAAGACCATGAGCTCAGTCTTGGCCAAGTTCAGCTTGCGGTTCTATAGACAAATTAGTGGTACAGAACTAGGAGCCACGTGTAATCCGAACTATGCATGTTTGCATTTAGGAAGATGGGAAGACACTGATGTTACAATAATTATATATACATGGGCTGGGAAACACATGCTCCTAAGGCTTAGATATGTGGACGAGGTCTTAGTGCTTTGGAAAGGAATACATTTGTTGAGGAGTTAAAGATAAACAACAAAAATATAAAACTAACATTGATTTATCACAAGCAAGATTTAGATTTATTTATTTTTTTAAAACTAAGGGTCTCCTGTGCACTAACCATCCACTGTCACTCATAAAGGGCATTCCCATTGGTCAATTCCTGAGATTGAGCAGAAATTGTTCAGAAAACTATGATTTTGAAGTTCTGGCAGATGAGCAGTCACAGAGATTGACCAATCAAGGTAATGACCAACTAGTAATTAATAGTAAGAGTATATGTAAGAGCAAAAGAATCAGACTGTCCTGAGTTGGTATTTAAACAGAGTAAAAAACAAGAAAATACATTATTGAGGTTCATCATAGAGTTTGGTGTTAGTCAGTGGAATGATATACAACATATATAAAAAAATAACTATGAACTCTTATTAGTCGATCCAGATCTACAAGACATAATAGGTCCCTTTCCCAGAATGACTGCAAGAAGAGCTCATTCATTAAATGATAAGATAACACGCAGTCATTTTATTAATACAAATTGTGAGTCAGTTGAAACCTGGTTGTCAATAGATTGAAGGAAATTTTTAAATGTGGACACTGTAAAAGTTGCAAGAATGTTAAGAAAAGTCGAGGCTTAACACATTTGAGAAGTAATAAGAAATATACTATCAATTGCTTTATGAACGGCAAAACAACAGCAGTAATATACGTGATTTAGTGGGATTGCCCACTGAGATATGTGGAAAAAACAAAAAGATCAGTAGGCACCAGACTACTTAAGCATGTTGGTGATATTAGGTGCAAGTCAACCAAAAATTCAGTGGCAAGACATTTTAACAACCCATGAGGGTAATTTAAAATGCTTGAAAATGTTTGGCAATGAGCATGTATCCCTGGGAATTTGAGGAGGGGGCATAGAGAAAGGAGTTAAGATGGATATATGAATTAAATATCCTTTGGCCCCACATTTTAAATGAAGATACTACATTCTGAATTTTACTTTAAAAAATATGCACATTATATTTTAAAGCATTTCATCCAAGTCTATCCTGGTCATAGTTACAGAATGTATATATTTCAAGGTCCAAGATAATCATGTATGTATGTACTGTATGTATATTTTAATTTGAGGGCAAAGCACTGTACAGCAACAATTAATTAGTAGTAGCAAACAAGGGTTCACTGCATTAATAAGTAACAATAAGTGCATTATTAGAAATACAATTCACATAAATATAAAATATAATTATGCAGTGTCAAGGAGACAAAAGGATGGAGGACTCTACTCCGTGGGGCTTACAGCCTAAATGGGAGGGTAACGTACGGACACAATTCAGAGGGGTATTAAAGTACTATAATTTACTGTGGGTGAAGCAGTCATAAAGGTGCCAGTTCCCAGTTCAGGTGTTATCCTGGTGCTCCAAGAGGTAGTCTCTGAGTTTTGTTTTAAAAACATTGAAGGAGGATTCTCTCCTGAGAGAAGCAGAAATGGCATTCCAAATATAAGGAGCTGCAAGAAAGAAGGGTTCCACATGGGAAATGGCAGTAGAAGTGGGGGGGTACAACCAAGCGGTTGCTCTGGGAGGAGCGAAAATTTTGGCCAGGAACATATAGAGAAACAAAAGATGAGCTGTAGTTAGTTGCAAAGGAATGAATGCTATGAGGAGAAGTTTATAGGTTATTCTTTGGAACTGGAGATGAGGTTCTGTTATCATAGGAGACAGTGAATGTTCGGTTAGAAAGGTATGAAGAAAGCCAAGATGCAGCCTGGTTATGCATGCCAACCGAATACAGAATCTGCTTCAGGAGAGAGTGGTCAACCGTGTCAAATGCAGATGATAGGTCAAGGAGGATAAGGATGGAGAAGTGACCTTTGGCTTTGGAAACCTGGAGATGATTTGTAACTCTGCACTAGGCAGTCTCAGTAGAGTGACCAGGCTGGAAACCAGATTGCAGAGGGTCCAACAGATCATGGGTGTGTAGAAAGTTAGAAATACGGGAGAACACAATACGTTCTAGTAGTTTAGAGGCAAGCGGTAGAAGGGAGACAGGGCGGTAATTTGACAGACAGGATGAGTCAAGTGTGGCCTTTCTAAGAATAGGTTTTACACAGGCCTGTTTGAAAGAATAAGGGAAGGTTCCAGAAGCTAGAGAAGAATTGAAGCTCTGCCACACAGTGTTTGAGCAGAGAAGAAGGCATAGGTCAAGAGGGCAAGTTGTGAGTGCGGAGAACAAAAGAAGCTTGGAGAATTCAGACATTGTTATCGAAAGGAAGGAATGAAGGCAGTGCATCAGGTTGGTTGATACTGTCAATGAGGGAAGGAGAAGAGTATTGAATAAGAAAAACAGGCGTTGAGGATTGGATTTGTGTTTGTTAATAAGGTTACTGTAGTACTTCTGCTTTGCCTTTGACAAGGCAGAATTGAGGCATGACAGTAGAAATTTATAGTGAATAAAGTCTGCTTGCGTACAGGATTTCTTCCATATACATTCAGCCAATCTCGTACAGGAGCATAAGAATCTGGTTTGTGAATCCAGCCAGGGTCTTGGCTTCTGAGCACATGTACACTGAGCCTGTAAAGGGGCAAATGAGTCAATAGTCAAGGATAGAATGTGATTATATTCACTTACCAGGGTATCAGTCCACTGCTGGAGCTCAAAGGATGAGGTTAGGAGAAAAATGAGAGGGCCAGGGTTGTGAAGCATCCTCAATGTGGAAGTTAAAATCCCCAAGTATGATTGCAGGACTATCAGTTCACATGTAAATATGTTTATCCTGATGTGAAAATACAATATAATTTTTTGCTACAGCAATGAGACATAATTCACCGCTAAAGGGCTTTAAGAGGCAATCAGGAAGTGACATCACTATGACCTGACGAAGCCTGTCCCGGTGAAACTCAAGTTAACATGGAGGTATCGAGGTACATAGCCCTCTCTTCATCCTCTAGTATGAGTGGCAAGACATACTGTACAGCCGCTCGTAAGGAAGACGGAACCACTAATATGTAACAAAGCGCACCTTACCGGTGCGGCGGGGATGCCCCCCACTCCATGCTGCCGCTCCTTCCTGAATGCTGGTTCTTAGTGCTTGTGCGCACTTCTGCAAATTTAAAAGTGCGAAATTTGAAAGGTATTTAAAGGGGCATTTAGTAATCTGTAATTGCCCGTGATAGGATTTGATTCCTGGTGCTTTCCTGAGCCTTTGTGTGTTTGATCTTTGTATCCTGCCTGTATTATTCCTGTGTTTGACCCGGCCTGTTTCTGACTATTCTGATATCCGTAACCTGACCCCAGCTCGTACTTCGACTCCGATTCTGCCTCATCCCAGGAGAGACAAACTAGACCCCAGATTTGGTTCTCGCAGTTTCTCTCTCTTAAAAGCGGGGGAGGATTAAACTCATGGAACCAAATCTGGGGTCTAGGTTGTCTCTCCTCTTTGAAAGCTAATGGCGGGGAAGGACTAAGCCCAATGGATGAAACCAATGCCCAGGTCAGGAGACCTTTATTTCAGGTAATGCTCTTATGCCGGGAAGCTTTAGCATTTGACCAGAGGTAAATAGTTAGGGACCGCCATATGGGGTTTACCTTGATGTGGTGTGGTGGCTTATCAATCTTATGATCAAAATTTTGTAACTAAAAACCCCCTGTCTTTGTACACATGTAACTGCATAGATTATTTATATGACATTGGACCAGGGAATGTGCATTGATCAGTCTTTCCTCTTTTTCCCCTATGTGTATAGTTAATTTGGCCAGATCAGTAGCACTTACATTGTATTTAGTACTTTTTTTTTTTTAGCTATGGAGTGCTCCCACAACCTTTCTTTTTTGCATTTTGTTTAAAAGCAAACAAAAAGACACACATACCCCAATGGGAGGAAAAAAAATGTTGTGCACCAAATGAGATTATGTGTCACAACTGCCACAGACTACAATGTATTTGGCAAATTTTTTGTCACTTCACAAATTTTCAGTGATGCAAAACAGGGCATATTCACCCATCACTTGTTATCACTTCTTTTTTTCTAACTAAATAAATTTGTTCATAATGTGACCTTTACCAATTCTTCTTGTCACACCCACTAGGGATCCACTAGTACATTTTCACATTATGAAGTGTTTTTTTTCCAAGACATCATACTTTTAGTTGGAAGGTTTAATGTGTTATATCATCACAAACCTGGCAGTAAACCCAAGCTGTAAACATCATCAAAATTGGATATTGCATTAAAGTGGAAACTTTAAAGCAAAATGTCAGATCCTTCCAAGAATTCCTATTGTTATGCATACAAATGCCTTGATCAGTATTTGTCCTCATACCAATTTAGACATGTATTCACAAAACATAATGAGCGTTGTAATAAAAGGCATTGTGTTTGCCAAGGAGCAGTAACCCATAACCAAACAGCAGTTAGAATTTACTGGTCACCTGTTTGAAAGCAAACAACATTTTGGTCGCTATGGATTACTGTACCTGGGAAACTGTAAAAGTCTTTTATTACATATTGGGAAATGCACTTAATTAATTATAGCACTTCTTTCTTTTCTAGCTAAATATATTTCTTCGTAATGTGAATTTTACTACTTATTCTGGTGACACTCACTCTTTTAACAAATATGGGGACCCGCCAGGACGTTTTGACATTATAAAGTGGTTTTTCCTTCCAAGAAATCATATCGTTAGAACAAAATTTGGAACTTTTAATGCATCAGATCACAAGACACAATTTTATATCAATAGCAGCACCGACTTGTGGGGCCCATATTTTCAAATGGTAAGACAAACATACAGTAACTATGTGCTTCTATCAAAGGGGAGGAAAATTAATTAAAAGTAATGTAGGCATGAGTGAATCTGAAAAATTAACGAAATATGCTTAATTTATTTTTTACGAGTAACAATTTTTACACATTTCTCACTCCAAATGCATTAAAGTCAATGGGCGTCTTTCTTTTAGCAACTTTTTTTTCTAGGATACTTTTCCAGAAATTTCCAGTTGTTTGCAGCAACATTTTCCACAGAGGATTTTTGCCGCAGTTTCACAAAGTAAATGGGAGGTGCGCTGATCTTCTTGGAACATTTTTAAACCAATCAGAATTTGAGGTTTTCAGGTTTTTTTCACTATTACGTGTCCAAAAAACTTGAATATTCATATTTTTTTAATCATTCAGCACATTTTACTTTTTATATATTTTTTAAAATTGAACCTTTTTTATAAATTCAGTGACAATCAGATATAAAAGCAGTTACAATTTTTTGAACGGTCTTTCACAGTAAAATTAAACTTATAAACTTAAAATACTATATACATTCTCATTTCTTACTTGCTATGTCTTTGTATATTACAATACAGATCCCTCAGTCTCTCTGCAATGAACCTTGTGTCCCGGGATATAGAAAGTCTAAAACAGAAGGGGCACCATCTTGTTGTTATGACTGTGTCCAATGTGTAGATGGAGAAATGTCCAATACATCAGGTAAGTGACAAATCTGCTTGAAAAAAATAATGGCTGATACTCATAAAATATTATTTATCAAAATCTGAATTTGTGTAATTTCATAGGTTTTTCTTTTCTTTGAATAAACTCATAATTCAAAGGTTTGCTTATTTATTAAAAATAATTTAAAAAGTGTCATTAAATAAAGTTATGGGGAAAACATAAATACCACTAATTCATATTTTACTCAAAATTCAAGCTCAAGTTTATTTAAAAAACTAATTTAATAATTTTATTGCCACCCGGACATCTCCTATTGATTTCAAAACAAACTTGCATGCTTTTAGATGCCAACATTTTTTTACTTTTTCTCTTAATAAATAATGCATTGCATTTGCATTTTTGAATATTAAAATCTATAATTTGTCAGTGCAAAAATATTGTTAAATAAAATTTTACTATTAATAAACATTATTAATTATACAATATTTTGAATTTCAGATGCTTCAAATTGTTTTAAATGCTCTGATTATCAATTGTCCAACATACAGAGAACTGGTTGTATCCCCAAAATGATAAACTGCCTTTCCTATGAAGACATTCTGGGAGCTAGTTTAGCTTCAATCACCTTGGTTCTCTTCATACAAACCTCTGCAGTACAGGCAATTGTTGTGAAATATTGGGACACTCCTATTGTGAAAGCCAGTAACCAAACTCTCAGTTGTCTCCTCCTCATCTCTCTCATGTTGTGTTTCCTCTGCACTTTATTATTCATTGGACAACCAACATGGCTATGCTGTCTCCTCCGGCAAGTAACATTTGGGATTGTATTTACTACTTCTGTTTCCTCTGTGTTGGCTAAAACTCTCATAGTTGTTTTTGCCTTTAATGCCACAAAACCTGGGAGCAAAATGAAGAGGTATATAGGAACCCAACCATCCATCCTAGTAGTCATGGTGTGCACTTTGGGTAACTTTGGAATCTCTGTTGTGTGGATGGCCTCTAACCCACCATTCCTGGAAGCTGATATGTATTCTGAAAAGGACACCATTATTTTAATGTGCAATGAAGGATCAGTTGCTTTTTTCTTCTCTATAATTGGATACATTGGAGCTTTGGCTGTGCTGAGTTTTATTGTTGCATTTCTAGCCAAGGACTTCCCTGACCGATTTAATGAGGCTAAAAACATCACTTTCAGTATGTTGATGTTCTGTAGCGTATGGGTGGCATTTGTCCCTGCATATGTGAGCAGTAAGGGGAGTAGAATGGTGGCAGTTGAGATATTTGCCATCTTATCCTCCAGTGCTGGATTATTGGGCTGTATATTTTTTCCCAAATGCTTTATAATTTTTTTTAAACCTAAACTAAACACAAGAGAAACTGTTGTCCCAATGAGGTAAAATAACCAATAAGCATGTTTAATAATGCAAGATATCACAAATAAGTATCAGAGAAAAGATCAGAAAGTTTGGTTTTATTATGCAAGAAAGAAGGATATAAATAGACAAAAAATTATTGATGAAAATCAATGAAAAAAGCATGAATAAATGTTGTTCTGAGTCAAGGTCTTATACTGAGATGACTGAATCCATAAACCAGTCACGGTTGATTTACTTTTCTTCTAAAATAATAAAACATTACTTGATTCCTACTAATATATAATTAATCCTTATTGGAGGAAAAACACACCTAAGTTTACATTATTATTAGTGGTTTCAAGGTATGAAGATCTGAATTATGGAAAGATTCATTATCCAGAAAACCCCAGGTATAAAGCATTATGGATAACAGGTCCCATACCTTTAGTACTATTTATTTTATCACACCAGTTTTAAAAGTTACCTCACCACTGTAAAGGTCCCTATAGATGCAAAGATCTTTCTCTGAAGTCCAACCAATCTGTCAAATTATCATGTGGTTAGTGGGATACCAATGATCGTACATCTTGCGATTTTCATCCGACATCGTTCTGAAAATTGATCGGCCAGGTTAGAAAATCTTTATCGGTCCCCATGCAATCTACCTATGTTTGCAGGGCCAAGCAAGCAGCAACCCTTTAGGTTTGTAGTTGATGGACACATCGGACATTTAAACAATCGTTTAGAGACAATTGTGGTCTCATGATAACCATTGGATCTTTCAAAGATCTTTACGTCTATGGCCAGCTTAAGAGATATATTATTAGTTATTACAAGATCTAATGTTTATTAAAACAACTTTGACCAAACTCCCACCCACAATTTGACCTTGTTTATCAAAAAAATTGTACAAAAAATTTGGTGTGGGAAAAGACTCTCGGATTTGATGTCTAAAATAACAAATTTTTCGGATTATCATACCAAATCCAATGCAGATCATATCTTTCAGTTGTAAAAAGATATTCGAAATTCGACCATTCGATGACCAAAGGACTTTAACTGTAAAATTTTCTTCGACTGCCTACTTCGCCAGATTGAACCTATCGAATTGCAATAGAAGCCTATGGGAATCCCCCCATAGAATTTTTTTTCAAACACCTGCTCGAATACTCCTCGATCGTTCAAATCGTACGATTTTTTTGTGAAATTGAATGATCGGTATTCGATCGTACGATTTTATCGAGGGTTCGAATATCGAGGTAAAAATAGTCAAAAACTATTCCATAAGCATTTGATAGTCGAATGCTTATCAAATTTTGAAGGAATTTGAGGGTTTTTAGGGGAATAATAGTAAATCTGCCCCCATAGACTTCAATCCATTTGTCCTAGTTTCAACAATCAGATTTACTCATCACTTGTAGCCAGTTGTTATTTTGTTTTACTGGTATATTTTAAGTCTAACAGCACTAATTCAACCATGTGAATGGAAGGGAAGTAAAATCCTTCGAATTCGATAGGATTTTACCGCTATTCGATTGGTCGAATGATCGAATAGTAAAAATTTGATTGATTGATTAAATAGTTTGAATCGATCGATTCAAATGATTTTAACCCTTCGAATAAAAATTTTAAGGGAAATTAATTCGGAATTTGAATAGTCGAATAGTCAAATAGATTTTTATTCAATCTATTCGATTCGATTGAATTGACAAATTCGATGGTCAAATTTGCCTAATTTGCATATTCTAAAATTCGACAAATAGAATTTTGTAAATTCGATCGAACTTCGAATTATTCCCACAAATTTTGTAAATTTGCCACTAATTGTACATTTTTTTTCATAAAAGAAAAACAAGTGTTTTATATTTCCTATATATTTCCTAACCCTGTACCTCAGGTATTATTGTTATTAAAGTTGATGTTAATGATTTACCATTCAACTGCCTTTGCCAGATTCGCTAAATACTTAGACAGTCAGTGAAAAATTACATTCTATCGAGGATGAATTCTATGGATTGTTCTTAGAAAGATATTTAAAAAAAACAGATCCAAAAAAAATATTCCCCTAGCTGAGCACCTACGGCATTTTTATCTAAGATTCCAAAACCTCTGTTAGTTTAGAGGCTGAAGGAAAGTCCACACACTTTTTAGAAGATTGGATCTCTCATCTAGACACATAACTACAATCTACTGTGTGTGTACTATATAATAAATTGAAAGATCGTGCAATCCAAAGTAGTAATGTGTAAGTATTGTTATGTTGCGTATAAGGAGAGTTCATTTTCATACTTTACCCCTGTTGATACTTCAGAATATTTATTGTCCTAACTTATAAAATATTAAATATGGTAAATTAATATGAATAAATATATGGAAAATGATCTTTCTCAGGCAATACAATATTATTGTGTGTTTATTTAGACAATACAAGAGATGCAGAAGCATTAAAGTGACCCTAATACTCTGTAGCAGTTCATTCTTAAAAAGTGGCAGATAGTTTTCACTATTGTTTTATTCTATTCCAATTATTGTAACTTCAGGCATAGGCATTCCTTTCTTCAGGTTCCTTCTGGAGGTAAGTGCTTCAGGAAACAGGATTGTGGAGAAAAATAATAATAGTTTTCACCAACTATAATGTTACTTTCTAGCTCTCACCTCACAAGGTCTGATTTGCACTGGACACAGCTGAGAGTTCTTTGACTTTTCCAGCTATGTATACATATAATTACCAAGGCCACCAGCTGAATGTTTAATACATTTCTCAGGTGGGAAGTGTTTCCTCTTCCAAGGGAATGCTACCTCCCAACATTCATTACCTTGAGTTTTTTATTAACATTCGTTTAATCATTTTGTTGGTGTACTGCAGGTTTATCTAGATAGTGAGCATGCTATTCAGCAACAATATTTTCCAGGGCACTATATTTAAAAAGTTACCTTTCTCCAAGCATACAAAAGGCATACTTTGAGAAAGGGACATGCAGCTGTTCTGCTAAATTAGGATTACCTTGTGAAAGAAACGTAACCATACCAGTATCAAATATTTCAATTAGTCTATGCCAAGAAAGTCAATACAGACTGCCCAGTTCAAAAAGCATGGCAGCCAGTGTATTCTTTGATTCACTAACATTTCCTGAGCCAAAGAGCCCCCCCCCCCTCTGCAGTGGACAAAGCCATGGCCCTGGCTTTTAATTTCACTGTGTCAATAGCCACATTATAAAGAAAATTGATTAGAGGATTATTTCTGTTGTTCCCTCTTGCTTGCCAGGTCTCTGTTCAAGTCATCCAGTCTGTAACAGAATCCAGCCCAGTTACAGACAGTGGAGTGATCAGAGTGGCTTGGGGACAGTAGACATGCCTAAATATTAGGAAAAAAGAAAAGAGCCCAGAGAATGTCTGTTTTTGGCACCCACGCTATTTGGTGGGCCACTAAAAGCGATAGGGAACCTTGCTCCACTACTTGCAGTAAGAGACAAATGTGCCATCATACTCAAGCAAAAATGGTGACGAACTTCAGTCAAAAGCAGTGGGTTGCTGAAAAATTTGTGATTTTTATTGAACACACAAAATGTATAAAATGTAAAGTTTTGTGATTTTATTGGCTAACTGAATAAGTAACAATTGCAAGTAGTGATGGGCGAATCTATCCCGTTTCGCTTCACCGAAAAATTCACGAATTTCCAGCAAAATTTGCAAATTGGCTTTTGGAGCACACAGGCCCCTTCATCAGGAAAAATACAAACAAATGAACATTGAAGGCACATTATATATATATATATATATATATATATATATATATATATATATATATATATATAGATAGATAGATAGATAGCTTGTAGAAGTTAATGAAAGTGATTAGGGTGGGTTGTAAACAGTCCAGAACCAGAACTTATCCACTACACATTCCCTTACCAGACTGTAACAAACTGAAAATGGGAATAGTGACCTGTAGAGAAAAGACTATTCCAGCCCAGACCTGCTGGAATAGTCCATCCGGAAGCTTGCAATTAGTGATGGGCGAATCTCCCACGATTCGCTTTGCCGAAAAATTCGTGAATTTCTAGGGAAAAACCGCGAATCGGCGATGAATTCACGAAACGAGTCGCGGGACGCGTTTGACGCGCGTCGCGTCGTTTTCGTCACGCCGTTTTCGTCGCATCGCATCAAAAAACGACGCGCGACTAGTTTTTTGGCGAATTTTCACCAGGCGAAATTTCGCAGGTGAATCGCGAATTTATTCGCCAGCGGCGAATCGCTGGAATTCGCCGTGAATTCGGCCCTGGCGAATAAATTCGCCCATCACTACTTGCAATTGTTACTTATTCCGTTAGCCAATAAAAGGTATCTTTTTATAAAATTTTTCCAATGGCTAACACGGTACTACATCTTAATACTATTGAACACACAGTAATTTTGCAGCAACCCACTGCGTTTGACTGAAGTTCATAACCATCTTTGCTTGTTTATTCCCTACTTCATTGGACGGAAGCATAGTGATTGAACTGATTTATTGAATCCATGCATCTTTGGTACCATCATACTCTATAGTCTGTGCAGATAATGATTGTTCAACAACGACTCTAGTTGTCATATAATACAGTGCAAACTATTTGTATACACCATCATTTGTTACAAAAAAAATTCTGCTACAGTGAGCAATTCATTTTGATTTGAAATTAACAATAAAAATATTTAATATAATAAGTGATATGTATCCAAAAAAGTGCTTGCAGTGCACTTACAAACACAATGATCCTTTTGTGCCCCCATAGGCCAAAACAGCAATTCGTCAGGTTTAAGGTGGGGAAGGGTTGAATTCAAATTTTTTATTATTTTTTTAATTCAAATTTTCACTTCAACCCTTGATAAATCTGCCCCTAGATGTCTTGTTATAACCTTGCCATGTGTATATTACTTATATTGCATAAAAGCTCCCAATGGTATTACCAAATACATTATTATATATATAAATTAGTAAACTAATTTAATGCACTATATATTTCCGTTCCGACTCCCCCCCCCACACCCATCTCCATGCTTCAAGTGCTAGTCTGTCTTCAATAGCACTAACTATCAGGGTACTCTTGGTTCTTCCATATTCAGAGCTCTGGCATTGATGTGAGGGTTCCGGAGGAGAACTTCTTCAACTGACATAGAAAAACCTTTCCCCCAAAAAAGGCAACTAAAAGTCGCAATGATAAACAACTAAGATGTGAAGACCATCAAAAGTTAAAACATTAGTAATTAGTGATGGGCAAATTTCTCCTGTATCAACTTGCTGAGGAAAATTCGTGAAACACTGATTTTGACACCAGCGTCAATTCGTGGACATCAAAATGGAAGCCGGCGACTATTTTTTGACACCGGCAACCAATTTATTGATGCAGGCGTCCAGTTTATTTTGCCAATGAATTTTCACAGTAGTTTCGCGAATTTATTCTCCAGAGGCGACAGTAATTAGAAAAATTTTAATATTTATTAAGACATAGACATTTCATGCCTGTTGGGCCAAATCTAGACTATGCTCTACAGTTTTTGTCTACAAAAGTTCAAAGGCCAGAGAACGGCAGATAAACTGATAAAAGTTATGGAAAATCTTAACTATGAGGAAAGACTGGCCAAATTGGGAATGTTCACACTGAAGAAGTGGTGCTAAAGGGGTGATAAGATAACTATGTATAAATATATAAGGGGATCATATAATAATCTCTCTAATGCTTTATTTACCAGTAGGTCTTTCCAGGTGACACATGGGAACCTATTCCAATTGGATGAAGGAACAAAAAAAATGTATCATAGTACTTTCAGGAAGCCACAAAGCAGTCCTTTCCACTTATAGTATTGGAATGAGGCCTATTAATATTAAAATTTGTATTGCTTCAGTTATGGGGGCAGATTCACTAAAGGGTGAATTGATGCCAGTGATCGCTTCGACATACCTGGCACAGCTTCACTAGGCACAAATTTGCTACCACTACACCAATTCCATAATTGCAGAGTTGTGTTCACCGAATGCTGGCGGCTTTTCGCTAGTGTTACGTAGAAGAACATAGAAGAACATAGAAGAACATGAAAACCCCATTTTAATCCATAATTAGTAAATGCTGGTTATTAATCTGGTTTGCTGGAGGTAAAATCCTGGGGCAGGACCCTGATACAGTTAAGGGATATTGATGGTTGAGGCCAATGGTCTCTGTGCTCTGAAAAAGATGCAAAGGGTGTGAAGTACAACATTGTGGTGGATGATCCAAGATCTATAATATAGTATAGTATGATTTCTAGTTGCATTCTTAATAATCTTGGCTTATAGTTTCATTCCAAAACATGGCACAGCCCTCTATAATTACTGTAATGTCATGTGACTCAGTAACCATGCTGCATCAATGGCAGTGATATCATATTTAACATCTTATATCAACCAATAACATCCATCTTCAGCACATTTTACCAGCCAGACATCTTGCTTTGCTAAACATACTGTACATTAAATACTAGTACTAGTTTTAAGAGTTTGTAAAATGATCCTCTTTCACTCTCAGTGTATTTAGGCACCTGACTTGTTTCCTGGGTAAAGGATTCCATGTAAACCAATTCTTGACAAAATGGGGCTCAGCTAGGTAAATACTGACTACAAAATAAATTTGTCAAAATATGAGAATATGCAGGGTTGGTCTTACCAATTGCAGGGCCCAATTAGGGCAACTTTGGTGTTGCCCCCAGATTTAAAGAGCCAGTACCATAAAAATTATGTATATACATTTTAAGTTTGTGTAACGGCCACTTGGCCACCCACCCTGGTGACACGGTTGTACCGTCTTACCAAATACCAGTGCAGGTCCTGAGTCCCCTTTGCAAAGTGATAGGGTAATGGGAATTCTTTTCTGGCAGTGCCTCCACCTAATGGGATCTGGGGATACACCTGCAGGTGGCTCCATTGGGAAATAGGTACTGTGCAACAAATAACGTTATCAATATTTAAAGGGCAAGTAAAATTGCATACTTTAATACATGCACATACACAACATGATTGCTCACACAGAGCTGGAAGGTTCACACAGAATGAAGCAGGCATCCAAGTGATGGCATCCTCATCGCTCCAAGCTCTGCTGTCCGAGCATCCACTTGCTTAATCTGTTGCTGAACTAGAGCTCCCAGCACTGTCTTTAGTGCGAGCACACAAAGTCCAGTTTGGAAAATCCAGAGCTCCAGACCCTCCTGGTCTAGCTCCCAGGCATGGGGCTGCCACCCCAGCCTCAGAGGCCTCCTGCATCTACATATTGCAGACATGAATCTCCTCCATGAAATAATATCCAGCAGTAAAACAGTAACAGTCATCTGTAATGGCTGTGTGAGTACATGGCTCTCCTTTTTATAGTCAAGTGGTGCTCCAGCGACACCTAGTGACATCCTCCGGTATCTGCCATGCTGCATAAGGGCTCCTGCCTAGACTCTAGGAGACCCCATAGCTCACATTAGGGGATTTCCACACGTGTTTTCAGTCTGTATGGGAATTAACTGTATGGGTCCCTACATTTGTATCTGTTAATCCAGCACCTACAAAAGAAACCATTACTTGGCAAAACACGTCCTACTCCTTTATATGAGAAAGGTTCGCATAGTATTCTACACAACCTATGTAATGCAATGCCGAGTCTGCAAAGGAATGGGATTGATTGTGCAGAAATCAATTCTGACAAGCTGCAAAATTCTGGTTTATGTACCAATTAAGAGGATACTTATTAGCTTTTTTCTCTGTGAAAATACTTTGCACCTGATGAACCCAATGTAAAACCATGCTAATAGAAATAAATATATTCAGTTGGGCCTTTTCTATTGATCAAATGTTTTTATTGGGGAATTTTACAGAAATATATTCTATGCCTGGTCCTGAACCCTAGATTGCCAAAGAGTAGTCCCACTGGTGTACTTAAATAAGTTAGAGATATTGGATCCCATACCTGTAAAGGATATCTGGAAACCCTTTATTCAGAAAGTTCTGAATTACGGAAAGGACGCCTCCCATAGACTCCACTATAATGAAATAATCCAGATTTTTAAAACTGATTTCCTTTTTTCTCTGTAATTGATCCCAACTAAGATATAATTACTCCTTATTGGGGTTTATTTCATGTTTACGTTGTTTTCTAGTAGACTTAAGGTATGAAGATCTAATTTACAGAGTTATCCGGAAAACCCCAGGGCCTGAACATTCTAGGTCCCATATCTGTACTTTATATTACAAGGGGACCTGATTTGTCTCTGATTCAAATATTCACAGAATAGAAAATGTTCACATATACCATAATCAGAGCAGTGTAGTTTTAGAACAAAGATTTTATCATTCAAAACCTATTGGGATTTGATATTCTTGCATTGCTGTTATATCACTGTAGAAAGGAGAATGAATGATCATTGCAAAAACTTGCAGTAAAATCACATTAGAAATGCATAATGAGTAATAAATAATCCCATCATTTGTTGCCGTCAGTACACACACACAGAATTTTGCCAGAAAAACACTAAAGTGTGCATTTACATGTTCCTGCCTAGTGTTTGTAAGAGGAGAAAAAAACCCATGTGCCATTAGCCTAAGGGGCAAATTTACTATTATTCACCCAAAAATCTCTCAAATCTATTCGAAATTTGATGAGCATTTGACTATCGAATGCTTATTGAATAGTTTTAGGCTATTTTTCCTATATATCAGATTACTCGAAGAAATCGTAGGATCGAATATTAATATTGCACTCGAAAAATTTGTACGATTTGAACGATCGAGGTGTTCGATCGTACGAATGGTATTCGAGCAGGTGTTTGTAAAAGAGGCCTATGGGGGGGATCATCGAATGGTCGAATGATCGAATATCTGATCATTCCATCTATTTGATCATTAGGTATTCGATGATCGAAGTGGCCAAATTTGCATATTTGAGCCTCCGAAAAAATGGTACGATCGGAATTCGATCGAATTCAGTCGAATTTCGATGCATTCACATGAATTTTGTAAATTTGCCCCTAAGTGTCCTAGAACCCACCAAAATACGACAATGTAAATCTTGGGAGCAAGGATTGCCATTAATTACCAGAAAAAATATGCAATGAAGTCAGCAACAAAGCAGGTGAGAAGGCAAGAAAAAAACATCAAAACTTGCAGGTTTTCACACAGTCACAAGAAAGAATGTCTATTCTGCTTTGCTTTTTTTCTTGAAATTCTCGCTCATTTCACCATTTAGCTTTTTCTCTGTTCTATAACAGCATCACTTATGTTTTTTACAATGAGTAGTGTGGGTCCTGCATCCAGATCAAATTATTCAGTGAGATGAAATTCAGTGTTTACTAGACAAGCAAATATATTATACACTGAGAATACTGGGATAAGCAGATTCTATAAAACATGGTTATACCATTGCTGCACTGACATTTCTATGTACACAAGCAACCCAGGGCATAGACCCTCAATCATATAAAGTATACAGTAGCTAGGCATAAAGGGGCGCATTTACTAAGGGTTGAAGTGAATTTTCGGACAAAATTAGAATTTTTAAATTTCAAAAATTAAAATTTCGAAATACTGTCTCTTTAAAAAAATTCAAATTCAACCATTCGCCACCTTAAACGTGCCAAATCGCCATTTTAGCCTGTGGGAGACCTCCAATAGCCATAACAGAGCTTTTTTTCAATTAAAATCTTTCTAATTGTTCCATCCCAACAATTCTAATTTGATCGAAAATGGACCAAAAAACCACCAAAACATATGTGATTGGTCGAATTTCAAATTTTTCTCTATTCGATATTTGCCCCATGATGTTAAAGTGCAAAATGTTGTTGATCTTATTACATAAGCTCTGCTTTTCTGATTTCCCCTCTATTTTCTGTATTTTTTTGAAAAATATTTTTCTAGAATGTCAGCTCTTATGTGCTTCTCTTACTTTTACTTTGTATACATGATATTTTCGAAGGTCTAAAGATAAGAGGCAATAGGAAATGGTCAACACGTCAGGTGATAAATAAGGAAACTAGCCAATCATTAAAATTAAAAACTGCATCAGAGCATGTGCTTATAGAGTACACAATACAAATCAATTGCTCTATGATGAATTCTGCATCAGGCGGGAAGTAAAGCTGGAGACAAAGGAACTGTCCACTAAACATGCCAGTGACATTGGCATTCTGAGCAGTGATGTCTGAAAATGTCTGCGTATGAAATGGGAAAAAGAAAATACGGAGGTGTATTTCAATATTCCCTTACGTCCCTGTACGGCAGCAACCAAGAGATTTATTCTTTTCAACCTGCTATGTAGGACAATGAAGAGAAAAGGTTAATTAACCCCACCCATAAATAGACATTACCCCTAGAGGTCATCAGTGTTTTTTTGTCCTACCTGCGTAGGAGTGTGAGTGAGGTTGTTATCTTTACTAATTCTTTTTTCTTGCTTCCTTCCAGGATATATTCGAGGTCTTTAGGAGACTTGATGACCTAGAATTAAACTACCCTAGGGGTAGAAGATCTGGAGGCTGTGGAGAATTCTCTTGGTTTGTTCCCAGCCTGTGAGATCTGGTGCAGCCGAGGGTTGTTTTTTTCTCGGAACATGGCGGCGACTTTTTTTCACCTTGGATGTCATTGGACGGCGCGGTGAAATGAGACGTGCATCTGGACGAGTCGCGCGTCGAGAAGGACGCGCGTCAACTTGGGCGCACGCCGATTCGGGCGCGCTTCAACTTGGGTCCATGTTTGTCGCGGTTACGTCATAGAGTGCGCCAAATTGTAGACGGAAGTAGGTATCTACTTAAAGGTATGCAGTGGTTCGTCAGTTGCGGTGTTCAGACAAGGTCTGTGTGTGCTGCCTGTTCTTTGAGCTGTCTCCCCTGCCTAGGCTGAAGCCTCTTGGGCAGGTTGTAAGGTAGTTGTTGAGACTGGAGGGGTTAAGGTTATACTTCTACGAAGTATAATTATTCACTTCTGCTGATTTTGTTTTCCAGATGTCCACCCCTCCTCAGCAAGAGGCTCCTGTTGCAAATAAACTGAGAAAGTCTAAGCATGTTCAGTGCAGAGCTTGTGATACTCCGCTTCCAGATGGATATGACAGGAGATTCTGCCAGGAGTGTTTGGCTGGCTTAGCTCAGAAGGAAGTAATAGCCTCCACTACTCCCTCTACAGATTGGATTAAGGACTTTATAAAAACCTCCATGCAGGAGATTTTGGTTCAGCTGCAGGGTAACCCAGTCACACAGAGGGGTATGCTGTCAGAGACTTCCTTTCCCCTTTCCAATCAGTGTTTTTTGGGAGATTCAGACGAGGATTCCTCTTCAGAAGAAGAGGATGAACTGGCCCTTTTTTCTGTGGAGAATACACCAAAACTAGTAAAGAAAGTCAGAACTACTATGGAAATTGCTGACGAAGGTGATTCTCAGCCCTCCTCTTCGGCTAAAAAGTCGAAATCTTTTCCAGTACATCCTGTTATGAAGACGTTGATGAAAAGGGAGTGGGAAAATCCTGAAAAAGCCCCTTCTATCACTAAGAGACACAAGCTTTTGTTTCCCATTCAGTAAGAGGAGCTGGATGATTGGGAGTCTCCCCCTAAGGTGGACATTGCAGTTGCAAGGCTATCTAAAAAAAACGGTCATACCTGTGGAAGACGGGTCTGGTCTCAAGGATCCTATGGACAGGAAAGTCGAGAGTTTGCTTAAACGATCTTATACAGCAGCAGCGGCATCATGTAAGCCGGTGTTAGCAGCTTCAGGGGTAGCCCGTTCCTCTAGATTTTGGCTTAAACAATTCAGTGAGGATTTAAGTAACAGAGTTCCAAGAGATGAATTATTGGAATCGTTGTCCAAGATTTCCATAGCAGTGGATTTTTTGTGTGATGCTTCTATTGAAGGGGTTAAATTAGCAGCCAAGGCTATGGCTTTATCAACAGCAGCCAAAAGGGCTCTTTGGCTGAGAACCTGGCCAGTGGATGTCACTTCAAAGAATAGTCTCTGTGCTATGGCTTTTGAGCCAGGCCATCTTTTTGGATCAGAGCTGGATAAGCTTCTGGAATCGTTGTCAGGATCCAAAGGTAAACGGTTACCGCAGGAAACTTTAAAGAGACGGAATCTTTTTTTTGGAATAGGCGGTTCTCGCCAAGAAGAGATTCTTCCCAGAAGCATAGGAAGAAAGGTGAAGGTAGTTCCTTTCGTCCTTTCAGAGAGAGGTTCAACAGATACAATAGAGGAGAAAACAAATCTTCAGTACAGAAAAAGAAAACATCCTTCTGACGCCAGAAGTGGTCTTCCTATAGGAGGAAGTTTGAAGGCCTTTTTTCCGGAATGGGAAAAAAGTATTTCAGATGTTTGGGTTGTGAAGCTGATACAGGAAGGCTACAAAGTACAGTTCCTCTGCTTTCCTCCTCACAGAATTGTTATAACTCCCATTTTTTCTCCAGTAAAACAAAGAATTCTAGAGAAAGCTATAGGAGAGTTCCTTCTTGCCGACGTTCTCGAGCCAGTATCTCCATCTCAGATTTTTCAGGGCACATACTCAAGGGTGTTTTTGGTGCCAAAGCCAGATGGAACTTTCCGTACAATTATAGATTTGAGGTTTGTAAACCAGTTCATCAGAAAAATTGCTTTTCGCATGGAAAACATCTGGTTGACTATCAAAGTTTTAGATCAGGGAGATTATATGGCTTCTTTGGATCTCAAGGATGCCTATCTTCATGTGCCTCTGTTTCAAGATCACAAATATCAACAAGAGACTCAGAATCAGCGCACATCCTATTTCAAAATATGTAGGGTGCTCATCCCAGGGAGACTCCCCATTAGGATCCCCAAAAGGACAATTTCACACACAATAGCAACCAAGGAGAGCACACCAATATCAAATAATACTTAAATTTAATCCAAAAAAAAAAGAAAATTCCAAAAAAGTATATACAAAAGAACATATCCCAAATTATACAAAAATACAAAAAAATTCAAAAGAAAAAAGCAAAGAAGGAAAAAGAAAACCGACCTTAAGGGTCTTCCTCAGGGGCAAGAAAAACAAAAGTAAACAAAAAATAGGCAGAAAGAAGCTTACTATCCGTGAGTTTAAATAGGCCATGCTGTATGTGCAGCTGTGCCATCAGGGCGTCTGACGTCACTTCCGTCTCATGTGACTTGTGAACCTTAAACATTTCTCCCAATCGAGGGCTGAAACGCGAGTGCATGTGTATTACTATGAGCGAAGAGAACTGGATGCGATGATTGAGGGAGGCTTTGGTATCTTCATGTCGACGGAAGTGACGTCGGAAGTTGTGGGACTCATAGTAATACACATGCACACGCGTTTCAGCCCTCGATTGGGAGAAATGTTTAAGGTTCACAAGTCACATGAGACGGAAGTGACGTCAGATGCCCTGATGGCACAGCTGCACATACAGCATGGACTACTTAAACTCACGGATAGTAAGCTTCTTTCTGCCTATTTTTTGTTTACTTTTGTTTTTCTTGCCCCTGAGGAAGACCCTTAAGGTCGAAACGCATTGGGCGATGTTTTCTTTTACCTTTTTTGCTTTTTTCTTTTGAATTTTTTTGTATTTTTGTATAATTTGGGATATGTTCTTTTGTATATACTTTTTTGGAATTTTCTTTTTTTTTTTTTTGGATTAAATTTAAGTATTATTTGATACTGGTGTGCTCTCCTTGGTTGCTATTGTGTGTGAAATTGTCCTTTTGGGGATCCTAATGGGGAGTCTCCCTGGGATGAGCACCCTACATATTTTGAAATAGGATGTGCGCTGATTCTGAGTCTCTTGTTGATTTATGTGATACCCATTATTGAGTCTGCAGCACTCCATTGGACTTAATTGACTTTTTTATAGTTTGGCATAATTGTAATGTGCTGTTGTTTAAAAAGATTTTTTTCAGTTTATTTTGGCAGCATTTTATATTATTTTTTCCTATTTTCTTATTATCATTTTTTGTCTTGTCTAGTCCGTGTTTGGGGTCTTTGTTGTGTATGTGTGTCAGCCAGGGCCCTGGCATTGTCTTTTCTCATAAATACCATTGCAATTGCATTGATTATATTCTGTAAATGTATGCATAATTGACTTTACTCTCCTTATAGAGCTTAATTGAATGTATTAATTTTTCAACATATGGTATATTTGTATGTAATGATTGGCTTTATCTGATGGAAGTATCTCACCTCTCCATGGAACACATTGAGACTTTAACTAGAGATATCACCAATAGGGCAGAAACCTTATAATTCACTGATAATCAGGTTAATTCCATTCTATTTAAAAGTAGTCCCCTTGAGGCCTTTGGACCTGATAGACCTCAGGATCTCACTAAAAATTTAGAACGACTTAAAAAGAAAGAGCAGGAACTCCATTCACATGGAGTATCCCTGAGTGAGTATTATAAACAGAGATTAATTCCTCGGGGCTTTAGGATTTTGAATATTCCAACTACAGGTAGGGATGATAAGGAATTCTGCCAGAAATGGTGTGCCATTTTAAATAAGGCTTCACTTGATTTAATGGTTTTGGTGATTGAACATACAAGTAACAATTTATCTAAAGTAAGTACGGAGATTCTTAAAACTGAATTAGAATTTGATAAAGTCTCAAACCAGGAGGAGAGAGATACTTTTAGTTCAGAGCTCTCCAAAAAATTGGAGACATGGAAGGATGATTTATTGGCCTATAAGAAGAATAAGTTACTTAAAGTTATACAAGATTATAAAACTGATAATATATATAGATGGTCAAAAGGGGACTTTGTGAACAGGAAACCCCGCAGATATAACAATAGACAATACTGTAAAGGATCCTCTTCATCGGGGAGTGCATCAGATTTGGGTGATAGCGATTCTCCCAATGAAAATCGTAAAGGGTCTTTTTTGTCAAAAGGCCAAAAAGGCAAATACAGAAGAAAACCAGGAGGGGACAGAACAGATCTAGAACAAGAGACAAACGAGTTAACAAATCAGGAGAGATCGCAGGCTCTTCCGAGTCCGGTCAAGACACGGAGCAGAAAGGACAGATAGTATTTAATCTATCTTCAATACCACTTACAAAAATTCAAGAACAGGTAATAGGTAGGGGCCTAAGCTTTGTTCCTACTACAAAATTTAATCCGTTTGACTTTGAAGTGGATCTATTTAAATTTTGTCGTAAACTTAATTTGCAATCTTATTTCCCTTCTTCTCCAACAGACGAGTCGGCTGTGTCCGGTGCTGAGCAGGTGAATTCCAACATGATCAATCAATTACGACTTAAATCTACATACATGCCACCGATACAAAATAGGTCAGTAATTACCTTTGCTAATAATGTCAAAAGGGATATCAATCACTATGCCAAACACAAACATCGATATATGAGGAACATTAATCACAAAGAAATGGTTGCCATACAGGAGCTAGCTAATGATAAGACACGTATTGTAAAGCCAGCGGACAAAGGGGGTGGCATAGTCATCATGGATTATGATGACTATAAGGCTGAAGCTCTTAACCAACTAGCAGACAATACATGCTATGAGAGACTATCTGGTGATCCTACGTTTGAATATCTGAAAGTAATTAGGGACCTTGTAGCTACGGCTATGACATCCCAAATTATTGATGAGAAAACAAGAGATTTTTTAGTGATGCAATATCCTCGTAGACCATGCCTATATTTGATGCCTAAAATACACAAATCTTTAAATAAACCTCCTGGAAGACCGATTATTTCGGCCTCAGGATCAATCTGCCAACCAATTGCTTCATTTGTTGATTCATATTTACAAAAATACGTCTCAATGATACCATCATACATTAAGGATTCTTTAGATTTTTTGGAAAAATTACGAATGGTCAATATTGATCCACAGAAACAAATTCTGCTAGTAACAATGGATATCTCCAGCCTCTATACTAATATTCTGCATGAATTGGGCAAATCTACCATACATAAATTGTTGACAAATAGACTTGATGATCAATTACTTGCAGAGTTTGTTTTTCAGTTATTATGTTTTGTATTGGATCATAATTATTTTAGTTTTGAGAATTCTTTTTATAGGCAAAAGCAAGGCACCGTGATGGGCAGTAATGTGGCCCCTTCATATGCAAATCTTTTTATGGCAGATTATGAGGATGAATATATATACAAATCAGTATATTGGAAATACATCATAAGTTATCATCGCAACATAGATGATTTGTTCTTTATTTGGCAGGGCAATGAATCTACTCTGACTTCATTTGTAAATTATCTGAATTCTATAGAATCAACGATACGTTTCACAATTTCGTGGAGTACATCTACAATATAATTTCTTGATATTCTCATCAATTATGAAGCAGGCAAATTCTCTACAGGTATTTATCGCAAACCAACTGACCGCAATACTTTGTTACATGCTAGTAGTTTTCATCCTTTGGCATTAATAAAGGCTTTACCCTATTCCCAACTTACCAGGGTACAGCGGATCACGTCCGATGTTAATACACTTGACGCTTCCATTCAAGTGATGGCTGATCGATTTAGGGAGCGTGGATACACTCCCCATGATATCAACCAGGCAATTGCGAAGGTAAAAACCAATGCCACTAAGGGAGAATCAAATAGAAACAAAAATCGATTGGTGTTTGTTTCGAAGTACACAACGGCTAGCCGTTTTATTAAACATACTATTTCCAAACACTGGCACCACTTGCAGACGGATGCCATTTTGGGCTCCAAATGCATCGACTCCCCGATGTTTGCCTATAAAAGAGGAAAAAATTTTAAGGATCACCTAGTTAGGGCGAATAATAAAACAAAGTACACCACTGCTCATTTTCTCAGCAATCCCAAACCGGGCAACTACAGATGCCTGAGCTGCTCAGTCTGTAACAGTATGGTGCAGGGCTCCTCCTTCGCCCACCCACAAACGTTACAAAGATTCCAGATAAAACATAGGATCACTTGTCAATCCATGTTTGTGGTGTATATAATTATTTGCCCATGCGGCTTGTACTATATTGGTAAGACATTACAGAAATTAAAAGACAGATTCATCAAACATAAGAGTGTTATTAAATTGGGGAAGGAGACCACCCCATTAGTACAGCACTGTAAGGAACATAATCATAATGTGTCATCATTACGACTTTTGGGAATTGATCAAGTAACAACTTCATTAGGAGGTGTAGACAAGAACACTCTTCTGCTGAGAAGAGAAGCAGAATGGATATTTCGCCTCAACACAGTGACACCTTCAGGATTAAATGATCTGCTAAATTTGTCCTGTTTTTTACAGACTAGATGATATATTGTCATGTTGGGAGATTACTTGCTCAGCTGGGACATATGTTTGACTTATGGAATGTAAGGAGTAAGTATTCAAGATATAATAATGACAACACACAACTTTGGGATATTTGACATCATATGATTGCCCCCTAGATCCTCCATGTCTCCAAAAATTATTGCAACTTTTGAATTATGGATTCCTCTCCCGGTGTTTATGTTATGCATCATTTTTATGTGAATTGAATTGGCTGATCAATATTGGTGTTATAATTAAATGTTGGAACGCACTTGCATTCGAGTCTTTGTGTTTAGGAATAATCAGATGTTAAGCCAATCACAATAGAAGCGGCTTGATGATGCCGCATCACCAAGGCGGGACTTTGAGGATCTGCATATGGACGGCAGCCTGGAACGCATATGCGTTCCATTGTATGGGTAACTTGCGGCTGCGCATTAAAGCGAAGAGAACTGGATGCGATGATTGAGGGAGGCTTTGGTATCTTCATGTCGACGGAAGTGACGTCGGAAGTTGTGGGACTCATAGTAATACACATGCACTCGCGTTTCAGCCCTCGATTGGGAGAAATGTTTAAGGTTCACAAGTCACATGAGACGGAAGTGACGTCAGACGCCCTGATGGCACAGCTGCACATACAGCATGGACTATTTAAACTCACGGATAGTAAGCTTCTTTCTGCCTATTTTTTGTTTACTTTTGTTTTTCTTGCCCCTGAGGAAGACCCTTAAGGTCGAAACACGTTGGGCGATGTTTTCTTTTTCCTTTTGAATTTTTTTGTATTTTTGTATAATTTGGAATATGTTCTTTTGTATATACTTTTTTGGAATTTTCTTTTTTTTTTTTTGGATTAAATTTAAGTATTATTTGATACTGGTGTGCTCTCCTTGGTTGCTATTGTGTCAAGATCACAAATAGTGATGGGCGAATTCTCGGTGAATTCCTGCGATTCGCCGCTGGCGAATAAATTTTCGAAACGCCAGCAAAATTCGCCGCCGAAAAATTCGCAAAAAAAACAACTTTTTTGACGCAACGCTTAGTTTTTGAAGCGACACGTGCCGAAAACGACGCGACGGAAACGACTTGTTTCGCTGAGTTTTTCGGCAATTCGCAAATTTCTCTGGAAATTCGCGAAATCCAGGGTGATAAGATTTCTGGAGATGGATATAAATTCAGCCAAGATGAAGGTTTACTTGCCACTAGAGAAAATTCTCAAACTCAAGGAATCAGTACTGAAGATTATCGACAGACCATATGAGACCTCTTCAAGCAGAGGTTCTTCTCCGATGGGATCGTCAGCTTTCTTCCTTAGAGACAAAGATTTTTCTCAACAGGGAGACGAGACTTCAGCTTCAATGGTGGCTTCAAGACCGAAACTTGATGCAGGGACTCTCTTTTCAGCAGATGGATTGGCTGATTCTGACAACAGATGCATCTCAGTCAGGGTGGGGAGCCCACCTGGATCAGATCACGACACAAGATATCTGGAATCCTATGAAGAGAACTATGTCCTCAAATTTCAGGGAATTGAGGGCAGTCTTCAAGGCAATTTTGACACTGCAAGAGCATCTGAGAGGCAGACATCTGAAGGTCATGTCGGACAATTCCACCACTGTGGCTTATACAGTATAAACAAGCAGGGGGGAACCAGAGCTCCTTTATTGAGCAGGGAACTACAGAAGATCCTGGTGTGGGCAGAGAACAATGTGCCCAGTATTATGGCAGTGCATACAGTATAAAAGGGGAGAACAACATTTTGGTGGATCACCTCAGCAGAAATGCATTCAATCCGGGGGAATGGTCCCTGAATCAGAACATATTTTGGAGGATCACCAAACAATGGGGAGTAGTGATGGGCGAATCTCCCGCGATTCGCTTCGCCGAATCGGCGAAAAATTCGCGAAACGAGTCGCGGGACGATTTTGTCGCGCGTCGCGTCAACTTTGTCGCACGTCAGGTCAACTTTGACGCGTCGCGTCGTTTTCGCCGCGCGTCGTGTCGTTTTCATTGCGCGTCGCGTCGTTTTCGTCGCGTCGCGTCAAAAACGACGCGTGACTGACGCGCGACTCGTTTTCGGCGACTTTTTGTCCAAGCGAAATTTCGCTGGTGATTCGCGAATTTATTCGCCAGCGGCGAATCACGGGAATTCGCCGCGAATTCGACCTAGGCGAATAAATTCACCCATCACTAATGGGGAGTTCCAGTGATAGACTTAATGGCAACTAGAACAATTGCAAGCTGGAAATGTTCTGTTCCCTCAACCGGCAGGATCACCCAGACTTCTTAGATGCAATGTCGATCAGATGGGATTTTCACCAAGTTTATATTTTTCCTCCATTTTCCATGATTCCCAGGGTCATTCAGAAGATCAGGAAAGAACCCGGTGAAGACCATCTTGATAACCCCATTCTGGCCAAGGAGAGTCTGGTTTGCTCTGTTGATGAGGATGGCCAGGAAAGAATTTTGGATCCTTCCTCAAGTTCCAGAGCTTCTTACTCAGGGTCCGATTGTCTGCCAGGATCTTCCCAGGCAGATTCACTGCTTGGAATCTGATAGGACCAGTCACAGGATATTTCCCCTGAAGTGATAGAGATCCTTTTACAATCTAGAAGGAGTTCTACAAATAGAATTTATGCCAGGATCTGGAAAGTTTTTAGTGTCTGGTGCCTCAGGCAAAACGTGGCAAAATTTCAACCCTCAATTCCTAACTTGTTGAAATTTCTTCAAGAAGGGTTTGATAAATAGGGATGGCGCGAACCGCGGAAAAAAAGTTCGTGAACATGCAAACCCCATAGACTTCAATGGGAAGGCGAACTTTAACAGCTAAAAAAGACATTTCTGGCCAGAAAAATGATTTTAAAGTTGTTTAAAGGGTGCAACGACCTGGACAGTGGCATGCCAGAGGGGGATCAAGGGCAAAAATGTATCTGAAAAATCCATTGTTGACACAGCGCTGCGTTTTGTGCTGTAAAGGGAAAAAAGTCACTCAGGTGGTGGTTGTGGACACTGTAATATTATTGATATTTAGACAGAATGTGAACAAGCTCACACAGCTAGATGGCAGTTGTTTGAAGAACACACTGGGCAAAAAGTGCCTACAGGGCAAATAATGGCTACAAGGTCAACGTATACACTACTACAGCGGTGGATACGGATTACGTAAAATATATTATGGCTGCTTGAAAAAAGTCACTCAGGTGCTTTTTCTGGAGAGGGTAATATTATGGATATTTAGACAGAATGTGAACAAGCTCACACAGCTAGATGGCAGTTGTTTGAAGAACAGTAGATTACTAGCCAGCAAACTTACTATCCACTGTCCCTGAAATCACTAACAGCTCTCTCCCTACACTATCTCTTCCAAGCACACACAGGCAGAATGAAAAAACGCTGCAGGGCTTCGGTTTTTATAGGGAAGGGGAGTGGTCCAGGGGGTGTGGGGGTGGTCCAGGAGGGAGAGCTTACTGATTGGCTGCCATGTATCTGCTGGTCTGGGGGAGAAATGGCAAAAAAAAAGCGCCAACTAAGGCGAACCCAAATTGGCGAACGTCGCGCGACGTTCGCGAACTTCCGGCGAGCGAGAACAGCCGATGTTCGCTTGAACAAGTTCGCCGGCGAACAGTTCGCGCCATCCCTATTGATAAAGGATTATCAGTTAATACAATCAAAGTACAGATATCTGCTCCTTCCACTGACTTGAGTAAACCTCTCAGATCATTTTCTTTAATTAGAAGATTTATGAAGGCTATCTCTAGGATCCGACATAAGATTCTTCAGCCCATGCCTTCCTGGGATTTGGCATTGGTCCTTAGAAAGCTATGCGAGTCTCCGTTTGAGCCATTGGAGGAGTGTTCTATCAAGTGTCTTTCTTTCAAAGCTCTCTTCCTGGTTGCCATTACTTCAGCCAAGCGTATTGGAGAACTTCAAGCCTTATCTTGTGGGGAACCATACTTGGTTTTTCTTCAGGATCGTGTAGTTCTGAGACCTCTCCCTTTCTTCAGACCTAAAGTGGCCTCTTTTTCCAATATCAACCAGGAGATTGTGCTACCTTATGTAAACCAGGGATTTCAGGAAGAAGAAAATCAACTTCAATTTCTTGATGTTGGGAAAATTTTGAAGATCTATATTGACCGTACGAAAGAGATTAGGAGAGACGAAAATTTATTCATTTGTTTTGCAGGGAAGAATAAAGGTCTCAAAGCTTCTAAACCATCTTTGGCTAGGTGGCTTAAAGAAACTATTCAGATGACATATATCAATGAGGATCTTCTTCCCCCATTTCACGTTGTGGCTCATTCCACAAGGAAGATGTCTACATCCTGGGCAGAGATTGCAGGAGTTTTGATGGATAATATCTGCAGAGCAGCAACTTGAAGTAACCCGAATACCTTTGTGCAGCACTACAGGGTGGACATCTTAGCCGTTCAGAAAGCTTCCTTTGGCAGTAAGATCATCCAGAGGGTGTTGTAACCCTGATACCCGCCCTTTGCTCGCTAACTCTCTTGGTTGCTGCCGTACAGGGACGTAAGGGAATAAGTAAATTTATACTTACCGTAATTTACTTTTCCCTTAGTCCCTTCGGCAGCAAGAACCCCTCCCTCATAATAAAGTAATATTAAGCATTATGGATTTTGCTCTTCATTCACTGATGACCTCTAGGGGTAATGTCTATTTATGCGTGGGGTTAATTAACCTTTTCTCTTCATTGTCCTACATAGCAGGTTGCAAAGAATAAATCTCTTGGTTGTCTGCCGAAGGGACTAAGGGAAAAGTAAATTACGGTAAGTATAAATGTACTTATTACATGTTGTGAAGGCATCACAGCAGAAAGTTATAGAGTTCTAGGGTAGATATTTGTAGTAGGAGTAAAGTGATTATTTTTTAAATATTTTTTTGGGGCCCTGTTTTTTTTAATTTGTAAGGGGGCCCTGCGACCATGGTTTTTTAAAAAAATAATTTTTGGTGCGTCAATTTTTTTAAACTTGCAAGGGGGCCCTGCAGCCAAGGTTTTTTTAAAAAAAATATTTTCGGGGCCCCAATTTTTTTTAACTTGTAAGGGGGGCCCTGGTGCCAATGTTTTTTTCTTGGGTGCCAGGGGGGGCCCCGAAAAAAAAAGTATCATCTGCAAAAATACAAACCGTACTTTCAATGCCCACATCCAGGTTGATTAACTAAATCAATTAAATTAATAAACTCTAAATAACCTTTTTATTCTCTTCAATTTGAATCTCGTCCATGTGATAAATCATCACCTTTTTCTTACTGAATTGAATCTAGCCCTTTGTCTGCAAATTCCACAATCTACTATTAATGTACCCCTCTTCCTCTGGAAATGATTGTCTTATATGTTAAAAAAAAAGGTTAAAAAAAAAAGTGCAGCTATATAGAGTACATCATATTTTTTACTCTTCTCTTGGGTGTGCTAACATAACACTGTTGTTTTATTTCAGTAGTACAAATCTGTTAGGCCTTCTTAATCTAGAAAGAAAGAAAATATCTTCCCTGCATGTATTATCAAGAATAGAAATACTAATTACAGGTCTTGCTAGAATAAGTCCAACAGGAAGGATAAATAGAAGCTTCTCTGTGATGAAGACATTATTGTAGAATTTTCTCCCAGATGTCCCATACCTGCTGTGCTGCATTTCTCTAAAGGAAGAATGATAATATTGCCTTTATTCCTCTATATATTTCCAGTGGATTCCGATCATAATCTGCCTCTCAGCTCGGCATGTGCTTTAACAGCCCACACATATGCAACCGACATTAAATCAGGGGATTTGGTTATTGCTGCTTTTCTACAGTTGAATGACATCTTCTTTCCCAGTAAACATGCTTTTATAACAAAGCCACATACTAATTTATGTTCAAGGTAAGTTTGTGATCTTTATTCCCATTTATAACAATATTAGAAAATGTATAGCTCCCTAAAAATGACTTCAACCAGAACAAAGATATATAGTGGGTCACTTTCAAATGCAAATATTCATGGTCTCAATTGTTTCACCACTTGTCCCTGAGGCCATTAGGGTACTTGTATTCAAACATGCTCATTGCACTTCTGTATAGTTATGCCCAGTGCCAATGTGCCTGCCCGGTCTGCTCTGATGAATAGTAACAAATAATATTTCATGTGTATTTGTGATAGGTGTGGCCACAACTGCTCTGGAATTCAGATTAAAATACTGCATTGTTTATTTTACACACTGTACTACACCTGTACATTCCTATTATTCCTGTAAATGTATCTGTTTACCATGTGTTAATTATTTTCCATAAACAAGTTAATAATGGAGCAATACATAAACAAAACTCTGAAATATTGAATATAGCATTATACAGGGATAATAACAATTTATAATCTACATGAACAAATTTAGAGCAACAAAGAGCCAACATAGATCATAAAAATAAATTTAAAAGAAATACAAATTACATTGGAGCAAGGAAAAATAAATAAAATATTAATATATTTAAGCACATCAAAATGGGAAATAACTAGATAATTTCCAGGAAATATTTTGACTTTCAGTTATGCTTGGGTGACTTTATGAATCCCAATACAGTCAAAAATTTCTTTTTGGATTTATTTATCAATTTGATTTATCAAATAAATCTAGATATCTGGACCATAGACAATGAAAGAATAGAAGGACTTGTGTTTCTCAAAAAGCTTTTGCAAGCATAGCTGTCTAAGAGAAACAAGAACCTCCTAAACCCTTTCCCTGGCAAGAACGTAGCTCCTATGTTATTTAAAAAAAAAAAAAAAAGGCTTTAAGTGCCAAGAACATAGAAGCTATGTTCTTTAGTTAAATAGAGTTCTTTCTGCACACACCGCAAAATCAGCATGCAGAGAGCAGCCATGAGTGGCAGAACCCCCTAGGCAATGAGCTTACCTGCGAAGATCTGTGATCCCCTCCTCCACGATGGCACAGACACAGAGGTAGCAACAACTTCCTTGTAGCAGGACCCAGACTTCACGTGTTCCAGCTCCGTCCACGCACTTCCTGCTTTAAGGACACTGCAATCCTGGACCCTCCAGAACTGATAAGGACCCCCTTCATCTAGAGTCGGTATGTGCCTCCTTTTATTACACATTTACACATATACAAGCATTTACATATACACCATACACATATTAGTAAAAGTAGAATTTATTTTGTTTTTCTTACTTTTTTTGTTTTTCACACTTTTCCACATATCTATACAGTCACATATGCATATTCACACATATATATATATATATATATATATATATATACTTTTTAGAGCTGTACACCCATGCATACACAAACACACACTAATAAGAGTTTTCAGTTCTTTTTCCCTCTTGTTATTTCTGCACATTGGGCATCAACCTGTTCAGTAGACCCTTGGCTGTTAGGGGGTCTTACAGCACATTATATGCAGTCAGGGTGCTATGTTCACAGAAGGTGAATTGACAGCCGAGAAAATTCTTATGCATTATTTTCATTTGGGGTCCACACGTGCCCACTTGCTTTGGTATATCAAATTGTTCAATAGACCCTTTGCATCAATATTTATGGTGTTTTCCAATTGTATTTAAGAGATTGGATGAGATAAATGTGACCAACTGCAATATTTTTAGGCGATTTTCAGAAATATCATAAAAAAACACTGAATTTAGGATAGCTTTGCAGTATGTTAGTTTACAGTAGAAAGACAGTTTTAGTAAATATTTATTCATCAGAATGTGTCTTTGGGGGGGTCTTTGTACTGTTAAGGGGTCTTATTCATATGGGGTATCTTCTTTCTGGGGCCCCTATATGCCACATACTTATACCTACTGTATGCATATTGGGTATCAAACTGTTCAGAGGACTCTAAGCTTTCATATTTATTTCCTGCTATATAATGATATGTGGGAGATACAATGCTTCAGAATTGCAATATTGAGGTGATTTTCGGAAATAAAACTGCCAAATCTAGGAAAGCTTTGGGGCTTGGTACTTTGGAGTAGAAAGACATGCATACCCATTTTAGATTCAACAGAATGTGTACTTTCCAAAAATATATGGTTTTCTGGGACGAACAAATATTTGTGTATTTTTGACCCTTGAAAAATGCTTTAAATATGTTGATTTTGCAGTATTTGGAATTCCAGAACTGATAACTTGTATGGGGTGTCTTAATTCTGGGGCCCCTATACACCACATACTTAGGTGCACCTATGCATATTGCGCATCAAACTGTTTAGCTGACCCCGAACTTTAATATTTAAGGTGTATTTTTCTTGCTATATAACGATATGTGGGAGATACGATGCTGTAGACTGGACACTTTGAAGTAAATGTAACACATTTTTATAAAAACTGCTAACTTTAGGAAAAAATTGCGATTTGGTAGTTTGGAGTACAAATATATATTTACCCATTTGGAACTCATTACAATCTGTTCCAATAATGTGTAGTTTTTTTTTTTTTTAGGGTAAACCTGCTGTTAGTGGAATTTTGGCCTTGAAATCAGATGTTTGTAGTTTTGTGGAGCGGTGCTTTAGAAATTTTGTAGTTTACAGCTTCAAGGTTTTTTATCTATAGAAGTGAGAAATCTCCATAAAACTATAAATATTTGGTATTGTGTGTTCAGGAGACATAGAACTTTCCAAATCTGCCATGTACTTGTGCATAAAATAAATTATGCTTCTGATATATGCATTTATATCATGTGAATACAGAAAGCTGTAAAGGGTTGTCTATTTTTAAAATACATTGTAAAAAATTGTGAGATATAAAGTTAACTGTATTACAAAAAGGAAGTTCTATAAGCTTATTAATCAAATGCGCCAAGTTATTACTCGTAAGAGATAATGAGTCAGCATTAGGGATGGTGCGAACCGCGGAAAAAATGTTCGCGAACATATTCGCGAACTTGCGACAAAACGCGCGAACGGTTCGCGAACGTCGCGAACCCCATAGACTTCAATGGGAAGGCGAACTTTAAAAGCTAAAAAAGACATTTCTGGCCAGAATAATGATTTTAAAGTTGTTTAAAGGGTGCAACGACCTGGACAGTGGCATGCCAGAGGGGGATCAAGGGCAAAAATGTATCTGAAAAATCCAATAGTCGCAGCCACTGAAGCACAGAAAAAATATGCCATATAAATGCTGAAAATAGTCGCAGCCACTGAAGCACAGAAAAAATACAGGTCAATGTATGGCAGTTGTTTGAAGAACAGTAGATTTATTTACTAGCCAGCAAAGCTACCTAACCTAAAATGTCCCTCAAATCCCTGCAGACTTCTGTCCCTCCAATACAGAGCAGTATCAAGCAGATTACTAGCCAGCAAACTTTCAACTGTCCCTGAAATCACTAACAGCTCTCTCCCTACACTAACTCTTCCAAGCAGCACACACAGACAGAATGAAAAAATGCTGCAGGGCTTCAGTTCATATATGGAAGGGGAGTGGTCCAGGGGGTGTGGGGGTGGTCCAGGAGGGAGAGCTTCCTTATTGGCTGCCATGTATCTGCTGGTCTGGGGTGAGAGGGCAAAAAAAAGCGGCGACTATGCGCGAACCCAAAATGGCGAACGCTGCGCGACGTTCGCGAATATTCTGCGAGCGCGAACAGCGGATGTTCGCGCGAACAAGTTCGCACGCGAACAGTTCGCGCCATCCCTAGTCAGCATCAAAATATAACTGCAGATGTTCTTTAATTTGAAAATATAAGAAAGAAAGTTGGAATGTTGTTCTTAAACCCAGGTAAAGAGGAAGGAAATAGATATACACAATCCTTTAAATTTTGACCTGGAGTAAAAGGTGTAATATGATGATCCATGTCATGGTTCTTAAAAAGAATTCTCCAAACATAAATGGAATCTCTGAAAATTGGATTAGTTTTGAAATAATTGGGGATGTCACACCATTTTATCAAAATAAAATATGACCAAATGAAGAATACCAGGATTCAATTTCTGGATTAGTATACTTCAACCCCCATATATCCATTCCATAACATAGCAATGAGGCCATTTAAAATTTTCTGAAATCTGAAAATTTTAATTTTGAAGTACGAATAGTCGAATTTGAATTCGACTATTCACCACCTTAAAGCTGCTGAATTGCCATTGTAGACCATGGGGGACCTCCTTGAAGCTTTTCTGAAAGTCCTGCAAAATTAAAATTTTTCTGGAAAATCATTTGAATTAATCTAATTCAACCGACAATGGACCTATTCGATCGAAAATGGCCCCTAAAAAAATGTGATGGTTGAATTTCTAATTTTTTTAATTCAAAATTCGACCAATAGTAAATCTGTATGTGAACCAATAATAATAGTTTTAAGAGGAGTGTAGTCTGAATGTTCAATGAGACCTATATTAACATGAGACATTTTATCAATGACATCATTTAATATAACAGATAATCAATTCTTGTACCCACATTATGAGAATAGGAGAAAAAACTAATGTTAATATTTTAAAATATGGTTTTAACAAAACAGCAAAAAAAGCTACAAATGCATTTAACACGTTGAGCCTTTAGTTAGTTCCTTAGGAATTGAAGATAAATCAGTAGACATAGGACCTTGATCTGTTTTCTTAGAGGATTTTGTTTTACTTCCCTTCTCATAGGTCCTACTATATGTTTAGCAAAAGAAGGAGAGCCTACACTTTGAGGATCCATTTGGAGAACTATCCTTTACTCTAGTGCTCAGAATAAATAGTTGTTTCTCTTTCCTCGTTTCTCACTCTTTTTATTTCTTATTTTTCATCCTTTTCTTTTCTCTCTTTACATATTTCCTTATATTCCCTTGTTTCCTTCTTTAATTCTGTTTATTACCTCTTTTTTATCTTGTTTATCTTATCTTCCTTTTTCCAGATTTTTCTCTTTTTGAAATATATCTAATATCTCTCTTCTTTTTTCCTCTGATTTTTTTCTCTTTTATTCCTTATTCTTTTCTCTTCAAGCTTCTTCACTTTTTATTTGCAATACAATTCAGATTACTTTACACCCCCTTGTACATCAAAATAATGCAATAGGTCCTTGCTCAATTTATTAGTGTTTAAGTAAGATGAAAGGGGTAATATCCAGAGAATATGGAGAGGTTTTAAGTACTAGAGACAAAATCCACAATAACTTGGGCCAAACTTTGAAGAAACTCAAGTAGAATACAATATTGCTGAATAACAGAATGACGCCCTTCACACTAAAATCAAAGAGTTCCTCCATATTTCAGGATAAGTAATCAGCAGCTCTTCTGTTCTGCCAACCAGCTGCCATTAACTGTGACATTGATGAATGTCACCGTTTTACTCCAACTAACAAGTAGCTTTGTACTTCAGAACGAGCAAGAACCAGCAGCCACTCTGTTCTACAAGCCAGTCGCCATTAAAACGCCAAAAGCATCTAAGTAATCTTCTCTCAGCAGCAAGACACTGATTTTAGAGACTAAAATAGCAGGTCTTCTGCCGCAATCTCTTAAAAGTCACTGCAAGCCGAACCACATCTCAAAGAATATCAGCAAAACGAATGCCAACATTCCCGGACCTCAGTTAGAGGAGAATAACTGTTCACCCAACATTTTATTTGCAGATTCTGAGGGAATAATATAGAGCTCAAATATATTTAAGAGCCATAGTCATAAGACCAATCACTTCCAGCACTATTATTGTACCTCACACCCTCAGTATTGGTTCAAAAAGGAAATAGGGGTAACACTATGTTCTATCAAGCAGAAGAGCTTCTTAACCCCCTGATACAGTATCAGTCACCAATTTAGTTGAATGGCCCGGGTGCAAAAAGCCCCAGACCCACCGCTTAGAAGATAGGAGGAGAAGAAGAACTTTCCCAATCTTCCATGTAATTCTTCAATTCCGTTATAAACACAGTAAATTTAAATATGTAGTACTCCTTACCCCTTATCCACCATGACCCTGGTGCAACCGCCCTGAGTCCTTTACTAGGGGGAGCGCAATCAGCAGAATCATAGTAAGAAGCAGCAATCTCCTGGGTCCTCAGTTATGGATCACTCAACTCCAGAATATAGTTAAATTAAAAGCCTTTATTCTAACATACAATTAATTGCAAGCAGCGTCAGAGGTCTGACACGTGTGAACACGAAACGTATTAGACCTCGTACGCTGCTTGCAATTAATTGTATGTTCGAATAAAGGCTTTTAATTTCAATATATACTGGAGTTGAGCGATCCATAACTGAGGACCCAGGAGTGCGCTGCTTCTTACTATGATTCTATATGTAGAGCTCAGTTACCCTGACACTACCTCCATTAGGTGCCGAACTGGAAGTCTTAATCTATCTATCTACCTACAGTTTCTATCTGTTGGTGGGATATAAAAGAAATTATTTTTTGTAACAAATGTCAGATATATTTAGAATTGTACCAAATAACCTGTTTCTTATAGGTAACCTGGCAAGGCATGGGTTGAAACCTTGATACAAAGGGAAAATGACACACTTGCTGTATTTGGAATAAGAGTGAATGCTTAGTGCTCTATTTCACTTGAATTTGAAAAGTATAACCATAAAATAGTTTCAATACAGAGAAAGCAACACAGTTTATTAACCCTGTATTTGTGGTACACCATATGCAACAAAATGTGTAGGCCTAATGGAATTTTTGTTTGTGCACAGTTATAGTATCGTAGCCATGTAATACAGTGCTTGGGTCTGTAATTCTTTAATTAATATCTATTAGATATTCCCAAAAATCACAGTACTAGTATTTAGTACCCATTCTCATTTTGGATAGAATGAGGCTAGTAGTTAGGGGTGACTTGAAAACTGGCAGAAGTTCAACAATATTCACCAAACAAAAAAAAACAAAGGGGTCTGTAAAATAAAGAGGAGACACACAGACAAAGGGTAGACACAGACAGAACATAATCCTTTCATAGATGTTTTGCAACCAGTGGGCTGATAATTTGTTCAATGCTGAGAAATTCTTGCCAGAAGGTCACTAATGATTTCATTCTCTGCAAAATATTCAGAAGAATCTTCACAAAAAGAAATAAATAGAACACAAAATGCACATGGACATAAATTTCACTGAAATGATAATAGAAATATAAACTTCTGTTGTTTTTGTTTTTTCCTTATACACCACAGACCAACTTACCGATATTACCGCCATTACTTGGCCTTCATGTTTGCAGTTGAGGAGATAAACAGAAGTTCCTGGATCTTGCCTAATATTACTCTGGGCTACCAGATATTTGACTCCTGTGCCGCAGAACCCAGGTCCCTAATTGGTGCACTGGATGCAATTTCTGGACAACAATTACATGTTCCCAATTTCAGCTGCTGGAAGAACAGAAAAGTGGTGGGATTTTTGGGAGACTTTTCTACCGGTACAACATATACCATTGCGCAACTTGCAGGAGTCATTAATTACCCCCAGGTATGCCTTCATTTGTATTATATAATTATTAATAAAGGGGAACGACCATGACATCAATAATCACACAAATGAATCACACCTAGTTGTGAAAGGCTCTAGTTTTTACATATTTTATACAGTTTTTAAAATATTGAAGTTCATAGTATTCATAGTACCAGAGGCAGTTACTGCTGCTCTAGAGCTCTCCTAACTGCCTATAGTCACGTCTGAGGTTGAGGATGAGTTAATTTGCATCCCTATCTCTGATTTGTAATTATTGCTGTCAATCTTCAGCCATGGAAATCCAGTATCAGTTGTTTATACAGTATGGGCAGAGGAGGGCTCCCTGTAGACACGCTTCTGGAAGGGAAGGCGTGGGTCAGGAGAGACCAGGAGTCAAATCAGAGACGGAGCTACCAATTCCTACACTGGTCTTGGGGAAGGGGTAGGATGCCTGTTTATGTTTATGTGTCTGTATGTGAGTATCTGTATATGCGTTTGTATATGTGTCTGTATATGTGTTTGTATATGTGTCTGTATATGAGTATCTGTATAAGTGTTTGTATATGTGTCTAGGTATGTGTCTGTATAAGTGCAAAATGAGCCATTTCTGACTAAATAAAAGCAAGTTTACACTTTTGCATACAAGAGGTGCTGCAGTATTTTTCTTTTATTGTATGATTTTGCCTCTGGCAAGGGCTTTACACTGCATTGCACTCTGCCCGAAAGGGTTTCTGAAGGTTGGCTGAAGCACACAAGATTTTTAGTGTTTGTATAAGTGCAAAATGAAAGACCAGCCGTTTAGTCAACCTCCCTTGGGATAAGTAATCTCTGTTTTGTAAGATTTGCCTGCAAAATAATTGTTATCCATGAAGTTACTTTGTTACCTTATATGACGGCATGGGAAAAGGACCTTAATACCGCCATTACAACAGAACCCTGGTCCCAGATATGGGAATCTATGGCTCACTGCTCTAGGACAATAAGACTGCTGGGAACAACATATAGGGGTAGATTTACTAAAGGGCGAGGTGGCCAGTGCTAGCGACATTTCACCAGAAATCCCATCTGCTGGGACATCACCAATCAACTAACAAGCATAGCGGATAATCTTCTAGTGAAAGAGATCATCACTGGTACAGTTTCATGCCCTATCGCCAGGTGACTTTTCACTCAGACAAATGGTTGTTACTCTACAAATTCATTTAAGTGCAAATTTTACTGAACATTACCTGTTTCGCCAGAGTTTTCTTCTCCATCTTAGACCTGGTGAACTGATAATATGAAGCTACATCCTCCTCAGTGACATCATATCCTGTAGGCCAGAAAGTCATAAATTGTAAAAAAAAATTAGCGCAGACTTTTACTTTTTTTAGCAGGATTGCCTTCAAAAGTCCTAACTATTAAAGATTTTTATGTTTATTTTTTTCCAGAAATTTGAGGTGCATGTCACATTTGTTTTAAGGTGGGCTCATGTCTAGGACATTAGATGATGTTTTGTGTGTTTATTATGGTTCCTTAGACATAAAGGGGCAGATTCACTAAACCGCGAAGTGGCTAACGCTAGTGCAAATTTGCCAGCGTGACGCCAAATCGGAACTTCGCAAATTCACTAACACCGTCCCTGGCGAATTTGCGCAACTTCGCACTCTTTCGCCAGGCGTAGTTGCGCACTGGCAAAGGATCGTAATTACGTAAATTCACTAAGATCAATTTTTTGCTGTTCGTTAGCACTTACGCTAGACATAACTTCACCAGGTCAGACCAGGCGAAGTGCAATACAATAGACAGGAGGTTGAAAAAAAATGTCCCAAAAAACGATGTGGCGTGTTTTACCAATGTGGGTGATAGTCTGAAAAAGATTGATTTTTTTTGGGGGGTTACCCTCCTTCCCCCCTACATTTCCTAACATATGGCAACACAACTATACAGGGGGCACATGTAGGGCAATAGGACAACTTTATTTTTGAGATTAAAGGTTTCCTGGGCTTGTGTAGTGGCTTTAATATACACTTCTATTATATTTTGTAATTCGCGCCATATGCAAATTAGGCTTCGCTAGCGTAACTGCGCTTTGCCTAGCGAAGTAACACTAGCGCAAATACCCTACCGTTCTCAGACCTGAGCATACCTTCGCTCTTTAGTGAATTTGCGTAGCGCTGACGAAAATTCGTCTGGCGAAGTGCGGCGAACGCTAGCGAAGCTTGAGCTGGCGTTACTTCGGATCTTAGTGAATGTCCCACAAAGAGCTTGCTCCTTTAAAAACTAAATATGCTAGACCCAAACCACTTCAACCTTGGCACACTCATACTAAAGCGCTCCAAAGACACTCAAGCGCACTTGAGCGTCGCTGGCGCAAATCCCGCTCAGAATCAGACTTTTGGAGCTACAAATCTGCCCTGCGCTCCTATAACACCAGCCTTTACCAAGCCTAACAAACATACTTTACTTCACTCATTAACTCCCTTTCCAAAAAAATGGAACAACTTTTCTCCACCTTTAACACTCTCCTTTCCCTTTCTCCACCCCCTCCATGCACATCTGTCTCTGCTCAAGACATTGCTGAGCACTTCAAAAACAAAATTGACACTATCAGAGGGGACTTTACACTACTCAAACCCCCTAGGCATCCACCATCCTCCCCCCCACACTCCCCAGTCTCTCCTGTGCTCCTTCACCCCTCCAAAACTTTTGGCCTCCTCTCACCTTACCACCTGCCTGCTTGATCCTTTTCCTTCAAAACTTCTCCGCAATACCAACCCTTCTCTAATCAAAGCGTTAAGTCATCTATTTAATCTCTCGCTCAATAACCTGCTGCACCCCCTTACAATCTGGTTTTAAATCACAACACTCCACTGAAACTGCTCTGACCCGTCTAACTAATGACCTTTTAACAGCTAAAGGAACAAAAATTTCTCACTATTAATACTGCTTGATCTCTCAGTTGCATTTGACACTGTAGATCACCCTCTCCTCCTCCAGTCCCTCCATTCGCTTGGCCTTCATGACACAACCCTGTCCTGGTTTTCTTCTTACCTCACCAATCGTTCCTTCAGTGTCTCCTACAACGGAGTAGCATTTTCCCCCCTACCTCTCTCTGTTGGGGTTCCTCAACGCTCTGTCCTGGGACCCTTATTATTTTCTCTATATACTTCCTCCCTCTGCAAATTAATCAGCTCATATGGTTTCCACTACCTCCTCTACACTGACAACACTCAGATCTATCTCTCCTCTACTGATCTCAACCCAGAACTCCTAACTCGTGTCTCCTCCTGCCTGTTTGCTATCCCTACTTGGATGTCACAACGCTACCTTAAATTAAACCTCTCCAAAATGGAAATGATTCTTTTTCCTCCAACTAACACCAGTAACATCCTGGAAGTATCCATCATGGTTAACAATTCCACTATCACCCCGTCTCCCCAGGCCCGGTGGCTTGGGGTTATCCTAGATTCTGCCCTGACATTCACTCCTCATATCCAGTCACTTGTTAAGTCATGTCACTTCCACCTAAGGAACATATCCAAAATACCATAATTTATCACCCAAGATGCTGCCAAAATTCTTATTTACTCTGTTGTCATATCGCGTCTAGACTATTGTAACTCTCTTTTAATTGGCCTTCCCCTCCAGAAACTGTCACCTCTCCAGTCCATAATGAACACTGCTGCTAGGCTTATACACCTCAGCAACCGCTCCTCCTCTGCCATACCATTCTGCCAATCCCTGCACTGGCTTCCACTCCCCTTCAGAATTAAATTCAAATGAATGACCCTGACATTCAAAGCACTTCATAACTCTGCCCCTCCCTACATCTCTGAACTAATCTCCATATACTCACCCAGCCGCTTACTACACTCCTCTACTGACCTGCTACTCAACTCTTCTCTCATTACCTCCTCACATGCTCACATTCAAGACTTTGCAAGAGCTGCTCCCCTCCTCTGGAATTCTCTCCCACGGTTTGTCCCACTTTCTTCCAATCTTTCAAGAAATCTTTAAAAACACACTTTTTTAGAGAAGCCTACCCTCTACGCAATGCAATACGGCTTACATTACTACATCCCTCACCCACTTTACTCTGATCTTGCCCACTCCCACACCTTGTGTATCATTCCCTTCCCTTTAGCTTTTTCTGTAGAGAGCCTTCCTCACCTCCTGTACTGGTATTTATTGTGATGTATGTAACTCCATATTTATTGTGATGTATGTAACTCCTTATGTTCTATGTATGTAATTCATGTGATTTAGTTGTATAATCACATTCACTTTACAGCGATACGAAACAAGTTGGCGCTATAGAAATACATGTTAATAATAATAATAATAATAATAATAAGTGACCACTTCAAGCATTTGCAGCAACATCACTAGTAAAGACACATATATGTCCTATATGTACCCGCCCTATTCAAATTGACCTAAGGATAATAATAATAACAAAGTTTTGCTAGGCAGTAATGAAAGGTGGCCACACATCTTGGAATTGTCAATATTAAAATTACATTACTGTAATGCTTTTAATTTTGTTAACTATAACAAAGGGACCCCTTTACATATCTTTATACTCCAATAGCCCTCCAGTGTAAGCATTCTACCACCCTTCTTTAGAACACAGCAATTCTGTACTAGTGTCATGTTCTATAATCTTCGTTCCTTGATTATAACTACTTATATGTTATAAATACAAACCTGCTATCTACACCTCAGGAACCATCAGAAGGAACTTATCACATAAAATTACATTACACTACTCATTGATTTGTAATAGGATTGTTTTGTCTTTGTTTCTATACTTTCCTTTGGCCCCATAATATGACTAAGTATGGGCCATCCTTCCCCCTGTTTTCCTTCTTTCTGCTCTTTTTCTATGGACATCTGATATATTAAGCTATTGTTATCATTTACTGTCTACTTAAATATGTTGAAAAAAAAAGGAAATAAAAACTATTGGAAAGAAAAAACTAAGGCTAGTGGCACTTGGGGCTTATGATTAGCTTTTCTACACCTACTGTATGTTTCTTAGCAGAGGGAGAACAGCTTATTCCTGTCTGCAGAACTGCAGCACAAGCCATAATTCTGAATCCATGAACTTAGTTTTCTACCATAGGCATCGTAACCAGGGGGGCCACAGAGTCTGTAGCCCCCACAGAAATTACCACTCTCAATTTGTAAGTTTTTATTTAAATTTTTTTTTTTTTTTTTTGCTGTTGTGTGTTTGGGCGGGCCCCAGTGGCGTAACTTACAGTGGGATCAGGGGGTGCAGTTGCACTGGGGCCCTCTCCCCCTCGGGGCCCACCAGAGCCACTGGGAGTGACTGGTTTTTCCAACCCATAACAGCCAATCAATTAAAAGCATCGGCTTTGACAGGAGCTGCATTAGGTGCAGCGCAACACTCCTCCTATTTCTATTGGTTGCCCATATAACACTGTAGGCGACAGGTCCTGCCCAACAGTTGTGGAGTAAGTACACATGCTCGTGTAGTAGTGGCTCGTGAGTGAGAAGAGCGAAGATGCGATGCATATGGCTGGGTGTAGGATGAGAGCTGAAGCTGGGGGGCTTTATGGGCGCGGAGCAGCAAACGTGGCGGGTGAATAAAAATAGGACGGTTCTGTGCAACCGAGTGTTGCCATTAGAGAACTTTCATTAACATTGCAGCTACTGACAGGCATCGTGACCTGTTTAAGCTTAAGAGTATACGTCCATTCCTCTATTCCACAGTTAACTACACCCCTCTCCTCCATTCCACAAGCTCTTCTTCTACAGCTGCCATCTCCCCCTCCCTCACAGAAACTAAAGGTGGACTCCAGAGTCACTTACTTCCCTGCCACACATTCATTTCTATGTGATCACTGAAACACGAGTTAAACAGGATCAAGCTGCAGCAGCACATTCAGTACATTCAATACTGGCGTGTCTCAGTGCTCGCATAGAAAGAAATGTACGGCAGGGAAGTAAGTGACAGAGTCCACCTTTAGGGGCAAATTCACTAAAGCGTGAAGCGTCTAACGCTAGTGCTAATTCACCAGCGTGATGTCATTTCGCAACTTCGCAAATTCACTAACACAGACTCTGGCGAGTTTTTGCTAGTGAAGTAGACAGACTTCCTAGTCCTGCAGAACTCAAGCAGCTTTGTTTGTTTCCCTGTAGAGCAGTCAGCGACTGTGCAGAGATTCGTAATGGATTTTATTTTTGCCTTTACATCCCCTTTAGTGTTTCCAACTCCAGCTGCAGGGACAAAGATCATGGAGCCAGATTTAAACAGATAAACTGGGATTCTATTTGGAGGATTATTTTGCTGCAGCCACTGGTTCTGCAGAGTTGGAGAAAGTTTGTATTAAACAATAAAAAACACAAGACAACACTGGACCCAGTGCAGTCTGTATATTCAGATTATTAATCCGTCTATGACTAAGTGCCACACTAGGCATGAAATGCGTAAGTGCTCCAGTAGGCACAAAACCATTGTGTCCCAATAAATGTTTTTTTAATTACCCTTGTTTGATTTTGGAGGCACTCACATTTATTGTTTTTTCTTATCATCTGAGTAAGCTGAGGGCTCCTCCCGAAGCCAAAGGCGGTCACTTAACTGGTGAAGCACAAGCCTAGACCCTGGTGCTTGGTACTGGTTCTGGTGTTGGGTGCCGACCGTGACACTTTCCTCATGTTTACTACAATTAGAGCTCCATTCCTAAGAAACCTAAAATATTTAATGCTATGAAAATGTTAACTTCAGGTACAACCAGCATTTTATATTGGTTTTTGTTTTGTTTTAAGGTCAGTTATGGTGCCAATGATCCAGTTTTTAATGATAGAATCCAGTTCCCAACATTCTACAGGACTATCCCCAATGAGGAGGCAGAAATTGATGGAATTGTGCAGATACTGAAGCACTTTGGCTGGAAATGGGTCGGACTCATTATTTCAGATGATGACACTGGATACAGAGCCCGGGAAAAGATTAGTAGAGAACTTGCCAGTCATGGGGGCTGTGTAGCCTTCACTTCAGTTATTGAACACAGTAATTATATCAGTGATGACACTGAGAAAAAGATTGTTCATGAGATTGAGAAGACCACTGCTAATGTGATTGTCCTGGTTATTAGCAGTAAATCCACTTACAGTTTCTCACACTTATTTTCACTTTACAAAATCCCTCCAAAGATATGGATCACTTCTTCCTTTATCCCCAGTGTTTTGACATTTAAAAAAGTGATGATGGAAACTAATTTAAATGGCTCTTTTTCCCTGTTGATCCAAGAAGGAGAGATGCCGGGCTTTGAGCAGTTCTTCTATACTCATTCTCCCACCAACTATCCATATGATGCGTTAATTGCATCTGCGTGGCAAAAGTTATTTGTTTGCTTTTTTATAGACACTCCCAGATTCATAAGGGACGTTCTGGGTAAAAGATTTAAGACCTGCACAGGGAATGAGAGTCTCAGTGAAAAGAATGTATCAGTATTTGGGAATCACAATTACAGAGTCACTTATAGAGTTTACACTGCAGTCTATGCACTGGCACATGCCCTGCACAATCTCTACTCTTCTCAACGACCAGCCAATCACTGGGACAAACTAGAGAGTATGAAAAGAAAGGTGAAACCCTGGCAGGTAGGTACATTTTTAATGCAATATAGACATATAGTACTAAAGTACAGTTAACATAATGGCTAGTGATTGGCAAATTTATTTGCCTGGGGCAAATTTCGGCGGATCCCTGCGATTCTCCGTAGGTGAATAAACTCGGGCGTTTTTCGCGAAATTTTGGCGAATCGAAACGCTCCGGATTCACCCATCACTAATAATGGCCATATAAGAAAAAAAATATTAGTAGTGATGGGTGAAACAAGAAAATTCACTGAAATGTATCGGCGCAACAACTTTTTTTTTACCCATTGGAGTCTATGGGCATTGTTTTTGTGGTAAAACTTGTTAAAAAAAAACACTCATCAATACAGATATCTTCCCTCTAGTTATTTAAAGGGGGAAAACATACTGGACATAAATATATACAGTATCTACATCTTATAACTTACAAACATTTTTTGTATTATTTTAAATGGATTGTCACAATTCCTTTAAAGACATTTACAACATGAGCTCAATGACTAGACCATTTGCTGAACCTGATTTGTGTCTATTGTTTTAATTAAGAAATATCTATGTTTTTGCTATTTCTGGTACAGGTATTGGATCCTTTATCTGGAAACCAGCTATTAAGAAAGCTCCGAATTATGGAATGGCCATCTCCCATAGAAATAATCCAAATTTTTAAAAACAATTTCCTTTTTCTGTGTAATAATGAAACAGTAGTTTATACTTGATCCCAACTAAGATATAATGAATCCTTATTGGCAGCAAAACCAGCCTATTGGGTTTATTTCACATTTATATGATTTTCTAGTAGACAAGGTATTAAGATCCAAATTATGGAAAAATCCATTATCTGGCAAACCCCAGGTCCTGAGCATTCTGGATAATGCTTCCCATACCTGTTCTAAACAAGAATGTGAAGGAGCTGATAAAACCAATCACCAGTTCACTAATAAGGCCTGATAAAGAGCTGCTCAAAGGTTGCTACTTAAAGAAAGAGGGTGTCCCTGTTTATAAAGGGGGGGGTAGGTTCAGTGAAAATAGCCCATATTTAAAATTAGACCTTTTAAATAATAGGCAAATGTGGATATTTTTAATATTAAGATAGGCAGAATGTAATGTCAACGATATAGTCATACAATTTGAAGTTTTGTATAATTTTCATACAATTCCCATAGCAATGGGTTGATTAGTGGATCAGACAGGTTAGAAGATTTATGTCGGCAAACGATAATTTCTCTGCATGTATTGCCTATCTGACCTCATCAATGGGTGACTGTCACTTCTATCTGTCAGACATACATTTCCAATGATTGCTGTCATGGCCAGAACATCATTTGATTTGTTGTTTTACTACTTTATTCTTAAATATAGCTTTCCGTCAAATATAAATGAATTTAATCATTTATTCTATTAATTTGCATAAAGTAACAGCAATGGGTGTATCTTGTGCACAAGGCACCTTCTGATTTTATCAGCTATTTCTGGCCACAAGGGTAGATCATTTAGGTTTATCTCCCTTTAAGGACTGTCTTCAGTTAGAGTATCTTCTGATATTGTCTCACTATATATCAGATAGAAAAAAGAATGCCTTGTAAAGACTTATATTATCGATAATTTAAAAAGAAAACAATTTTATATCAATAGATTATTCAATGGATTCATTAACCTTTACATGAATTCATTCCACTAATCATTTCCATAAATAATTCATTGAAAACAATTAATCAGGTTTTTCTGTGGGTTACCAAAGGAAATGAATACCTTGATTGTAGCTAATTATCAATCAATAAACTAGAAAATCTATATTGGTTGTTTTCTTAAAACAAAGAGGTGGTCTCCTGTGTGTCAAACGAGAAGATTCGGGGAGATCAGTCGCCTGGCAACAAATAGCCACATCTTTGAAGTGACTAGTTTCATGCTTCAATTCCAGTTAGCTCTCTGGACAACTCCACCATCTATGAATTCCTTTTCCATATGATTTTTAATCTGAATGAATTGGAGAATGAAATTTTAAAAGGATCTAATTAATATTTATAAAGCACTATTCACTTTTTTGGGGTTAATTACGCTCCTTTTTTCTATTAATTCATTTTATTTAAATGTGGGCACTTTAATCATGTGGGAATTATCTTCCTTTGATTGTAAGGGATTTAAGCACTAGCACTTTAAGAAACACAGGAGACCACCTTTTAAGAAAATGTATTTAACTATCGGCACATAGATTTTCTAGTTTATTAATTTATAATTAGCAACAATCAAGGTGTTAATTTCCTTTGGTAAGTAACCCACAGAAAAACCTGATTCATTATTTTTGATTCATTATTTATTTATTAAGGAATGAAGATGATTAGTGGAATGAATTCATGTAAAGGTTAATCAATGTATTGATTAATCAATTGATATAAAATTATTTTCCTTTTTAAATTAGCTATAAAATAAGGCTTTTTGTAACTTCAAATCTTGTATTCAGAGCCTTTAGTCTTGTTATACCCAATCCTATGATATTGATCTAGATAAAATTCTTCTACTATGTATCAAATAGGTAAGCTTATTGTTAGTGCGTCACTCCTCACTGTTGGATATTTCACTACTTTTCTTTTTTCAGGATTAGTTCTAAATCTTTATCCAGGTCAAAATAGAATTCAAGAGTTGTTTTCATGCTGCTTTTGCCCTGACCACTTAAACAAATGCCACTGGTGCATCCTTCTGAAGTTGAAGTTGTTTCTGCTTCTGTACTTTTGGTTTTAGCCATGTTTTAAACTGTTTACATGCTTGATCATTTTTTCATCTTTCTTTGAATTCTGTACCAGAGGGTTTTTTTTAATAACATTTCCTACAATATTAAAGAAAAGTGATACAGAAATATTTTTAATGCAGGGTGTTCCATAAGACCAATTAAATTGTGACTATAGCACAATTTTACTTATTTTCCCAGTGCTAAAAAGGGGCCATTTTGAGTTAGAGGAAATTGACTATGTTGATAAAGGGAATGGAAGGGATCAGTTATGGGAAATGTCGAGATGTTACACTGGAGAAGAGGCAGTTAAGGGGGGTATGAACACTATGGGGCCCATTTACGAATTTCACGTGAAATGATTAAAGTTCGATCGAATTCAATCGAACAACGATCGTACGAATTTTTCGTGAAATCGTATAGTGAAATTTTGCCTCTTCGAACATCGAATATCGAATAGATCGAATGATCGTATATTCAATAATTGATGATCGAAGGAATCAAAAATTGCAATAGAAGCCTATGGGAAGCTCCCCATAGACTTCATAGACTAAGTCCTGCTTGAATACCATTCTTACGATCAGAGTGTTCGATCGTTCGAATCCTACAAATTTTTCGGACGCTCGAAGGAAATTTCCCGATTTTTTCGTGAAATCGAACAATCGGTACCCGATCGTACGAATTCATAGATAATCGTATTGCGAGCAAAATGATAGCCTAAAACAATTCAATAAGCATTCGATGGTCAAATGCTTATCTAATTGCGAATTTGGTCGAGCTAATTTCAGGGAATAATAGTAAATTTGCCCCTACATATACTTTAAATATATATGGGGCAGTATTGAAATGAAGAGAGAGTACATAGAAGAGTGACTAAGCTGATAAAGGGAATGGAAGGGATCAGTTATTGGGAAATACAAGTTCGGATTAGTTACACTGGAGAAGAGACAATTAAGGGGGTGTGATTTCTCTATATAAATATATAAGGGGGCAGTAATGAAATAGAGAAAGTACAGAGAATAGCAACTAAGCTGATCAAAGGATTGAAAGGAATGGATCAATTATGGGCAAAGGCCAAGTTGGGATTGGCTACATTGTAGAAAATGATTATCGGACATGTTACTTTCAGATTCTGCAGTACAATTTGCCCCTGCCAGCAGCTAGCCACATAAATATTATCAGAAAAGCCTGGAACTGGAACAGAAATGGGGGAGCAGCAGGAAAAAGGCAAAATAATGGCCAGAAGTGGGTGGGCTGTCACTTCAAATGAAAATACATTCTTACTACAAAAATCCTTAAAAAGGAAAAAATATATTTTTTCCTGAGAGATGTGCCCCCAGTAATTTTGCCCTATGTAGGAGTCCCTCAGGCTACCCAAGCTCTGTCCCTGCACCAACACTGTGGATTATGAGGCTTCTTAATTACTAACTTGCTCTTTACTAGTATTTGGCTATAAAGGGGCAGGGTTACATTTGGCATATGTATACTTCTATTTGCTGTATATAACTAAAAGAACCCAACAAGGCCACAGTTATTTTGTAGCTGGGTCTAATCAGCGCATTTTATTACCTGTGCCTCAAAGTCAAGTTGAACTTCATTTTACTGGGTTCATTAGTAACAATATGAAACATGACTTTCTACTGCATCATATACTTATGAGGTGGAGTTTTGGTGAGTGGTGGGCTGTTTTTTTAATTTACAAAACTAAAGTTTCATTTTTCTGTAGCTAACCCAATTTGTACATAATGTGACCTTTACCACTTTTTCCAATGACACCCACTCCTTCAACAAATATGGAGACCCGCCGGCACGTTTTGACATTATAAAGTGGATTTTCTTACCAGGTCATCAAATTGTTACAACAAAAGTTGGAAGTTTTAATGCATCAGAACTTGAGGCTCAATTATATATTAATATCAGCGCCGACTTGTGGGACCCATACTTTAATACGGTAAGGATAATTGTAACTACATGGTAGTGTTTAAGAGCAAAAATGTGTAAAATTATCTGGCAACCCCTCCCCCCCAAATATCTTACCTTTAAAAAAAAAACAAATTTTCCTTAGTTATGTGTTACATAGGCTGTCATATTGTTTGCCTCATCAATATTACTTCATCCTGTAATTATTTACATGTCCATGAATACTCTTAAAGAGGACCTGTCACCTACACATCAAAAGCATAACGAAAGTCATTTGCAAATGAAATATTGAACACATTCTTTTTATCATTAAAACATCCATACCTGTTATAAAGGCATTTAAATAAGTGAGCTGTTAATCAAATATCATCTGTTGTGTGGCATCAATTACTTTCACTTTCCATTCAGCAATTCCTAGATGTCGCTGCCCTCCTCAGATTTCCCCTTCCCTCCTCAGGCTCTATAATTGTAGAGGGCACTGCACATGGGCAATAGGTCCCCCATTCTGGTGCATACACAAGATGTGAGGGTTATACACAATTTGTTTTAATAACAGTGTCCACAAAATGGTTCCTGCCTGCTTGCTGTAATTTTGTAATTCCAAGACTGAAGCAAAAATTTAAATAAATACAATTTAAGGTAAGTAAATTTATTTTCGCTCAACTAACCTGAACATTGAAAATAATTTGCAATGATTTCTTAGGGTGAAAAGGTTACTTTTAAGGTGTAAATTGAATCTCAAGTGTGATGCTCAAAAAAATAAGTGCCTGAATTTTCACCATTCATTAAAGCTACGTTTGCCCAAATGCCCTCATTGTTCATTGCCAAACCTGTTCATTGCCAAACCTGGAATCCTAAAATATTAGAACTCTGGGTGTTATGGGAATTTTCCTCAGTGTGCTGCACCAATGGCTGCTATCAAGTTGAAATGGAAATTACACAGTCCTAACCCTGAAAGTTTTTTCTACAGCTTGTATCTGATTTCCTGAAGCAAGCAATATACTTTGCCTTATATTTTCCACAAATCTTGAAAAATGTGTTCTTTTCTTATGCTTCTACCAATGTTTATTTATTATGTTTTTGTGTAAACTTTTAATACCCAACTTCACCAAGTAAAAGTTGCCAAGATGTTATAGAAGTCGAGGGGAACTGTGCTGATCCTATTGGACCATTTTTAATCCAATCAAAATCAGAATTCGATCGAATAACGTTCGTACGAATTTTTCGTGAAATCGGATATGAAAATTTGGCCTCTTCGATTCACGAATATCGAATATCAAATAGATCAAATAGATCGAATGATCAGTTATTAGATAATTCTATCATTCGATGATCGAAAGAATCAAAATTTAAAAATTATTTGACTGCCTACTTTGCCAGATTGAACCTACCGAATTGTAATAGAAGCCTATGGGAAGCTCCTGCTCAAATACCATTTGTATGATCGGAGCGTTTGATTGTTCGAATCGTACAAATTTTTCGGATGCTCGAATGAAATCTCACGATTTTTTCGTGAAATCGAACGATCGGTCTCCGATCGTATGAATTCATCAAGAAATTGGATATCGAGCAAAATGATAGCCTAAAACAATTCGAATTGCAAATTTGGTCAAGCTAATTTCCGGGAATAAAAGTAAATTTGCCCTTAATATTAAAATATTAAAATTTAAAAAAAACAATAAAAAAATTAAAATGGTTGATGATGTGCTGAAATACTAATATCACTAAAACCTCTAAGAATTCTACTTTTTCTGACAATTCCTATTGAATCCAAAAATCCCTAAAAGTCTAAATTGATTAAAAATTATATGATCAGCTCCCATTGACTTCTATTGGTGAATTTTTGTATTAGAGGTTTTCATACTTTTTACATTTAAAAAACCCAAATGTTTACAGATGTGTTAGTAAATCACTTCCTTAGAGTAAACTGTAGTGAACACAACCCACCACACAATGACAAATACTGTCAATACTGGACCAAGTCAATGAGTAAAGATCCTCCAGGAGATACATTACCTCACCCAAAGACCAAACTAGGGGTATGCAGAGAGAAGAGATACATGCCTTGTTCCTAACCACCCCCTCTGTTTTACCCTAGGCAAGTGGCTTTCTACCAACCCCATCTTCTGCCCAAACATTCTGGGTAAAGTGTTCTTTACAAAGGCACAAACAATGTAAATTCCCTATTGAAATGTTTTTAAAGAATTGTTATAATTTTTTGTTAAATGCTATAATTTGTTTTCTCCAGAATTCCGGCATTTATAATGACAGCAAAATTTGGCAAAAATTACCATTTCAACAAAAATTTGCAACCCTGCAAATGCATGCATGTCGACAGGTCATTTGACATCCTGCAACATTTTTCAAACCACGCAACATTTTTTAAACTATACATTAGAGTCTATTGGGTAAATTTATCAAAGAGTGGAGTTCTGCCACTAGAGTGAAATTCCGCTGCTCTCCATTTATTTTTATGGGATTTTGAAAGGCCTATTTATCAATGGGTGAAGTGAAAGTTCACCCTTTGATAAATATGCCTTTAAAAATCCCATAGAAATTAATGGAGAGCAGCGGAATTTCACTCTAGTGGTAGAACTTCACTCTTTGATAAATATACCCCTATGGGTGAAATAATTTGCTCATCCCTATTTATAAGGAAATTTTTATTTCTGCTGCATTTCTGAGATGCATCTTAGCAAGTTAACAATGTCCAAGTGAAGTGCCAGTTAAAGGGATTCTGTCATGATTTTTATGGTGCAGTTTTGATTAAACAGCAAATAATTTACTCTACCATATAAAATTTCATTCCTGACCAACAAGTGTATTTTTTTGTTGTAATATTGGTGTGTAGGTGCATCTCAGGTCATTTTGCCTGGTCATGTGCTTTCAGAAAGAGCCAGCACTTTAGGATGGAACTGCTTTCTGGCAGGCTGTTGTTTCTCCTACTCAATGTAACTGAAGGAGTCACAGTGGGACCTGGATTTTTACTATTGAATGTTGTTCTTATATCTAACAGGGAACTGTTTTCTGGTTACCTTCACATTGCTCCATTGATGGGCTGATGGGGTGAGGAGAAGGGAGGGGGGTTTCACTCCAACTTGCAGTACAGCAGTAAAGAGTGACTGGTGTTTATCACAGCACAAGTCACATGACTGGGGTCACCTGAGAAAGTGCAGACAAAGAGGCGGGTGTATTTGATAAAGGATGAAGGTGTAATCATTTAGTTTGAAAGTCGCTCTTGTGACAAAATGGCTGTTGGGAGATCAGGCACAGGAATGGACAAGTTGGAGCATGTTCAAGGGGATCCATGTGGCTGTGAGTCAGATACCTCTAGAATGGAATTCAGCTAAGTAACACTGACTTGGGATATTTCTGTGCCTGGGGTATAGAGACACTGGTAAAATACATATTTATCTAATACCAAGTCATAACGACTGACTCTGATGCCAACTTGGCTGTACCCCTGGGAACTACTTTCTAAAGGCACCAAATATTACTGTGAAATATGAGATCTAACAACAACAATTAACTTTGCAACACCAGCTGCAGTTATAGGATAGTATTCCCAATTAGGAACCAAACACCTCTAAGTTCATGATATATGAGCGGCCCCTCCAAGTGCTGTACTATATTTGCTTGTTTTTATGTGATAGGGTATTTTAACTTAAGTGGAGTGTAAATAAAATGTATACTATTTCTATCATTTTTGTTGCACATAGTTAATCATTATGATTAGATACTCTGGACCTATTAGAGAAAAAAATATTTGGTGTGGTTGCATTAATCTTTTTCATATTTTGAGTTTTTAAATTTCTTACCCCTGAGGTAAGTTTTGATTGCATAAAAACTAAGGGGCAGATTTACTAATGGTCAAATTTTGAGGGTTAAAAAACCCTCAAAACCCCTCGACCTAAATTTGAGGGTTGAATTTAACGCAATTCGATTTTTCAAACGATCGAATATAAAAAATTTGATCGATGGATAAAATCATTTGGATCATTTCGAACAATTTTAAGCAATCGATTTTTTTTATTTGATCAAAAAAACTTAGGATATCAAATTTTTCTTAAAGGGCCAGTACTTCGAAAATCGATTCAAATTAGAATTATTTTAATTTGAACAATTCAAATCGAATTTTGGGCTATTCGATAGTCAAAAAAGCCTAATTTTTTTCAACTTTTCACTTCTAATCAATTTGGCCCTTAGTAAATGTGCCCCTTAGTGTACTTTTAAGTAGAGCCTATCTACATAGGGTCTACCAAATAGATGACCACATCACTTATTTGGCACCTCCAGCAGGACTGCCTTCATGCTTGTGTTAGTCACCAAATGTTTTTTGCATTTGAATGTCAGGTAAAAAAAGTTTTGGAGCCCGTAGCTTAGATAAAACGTATACCAAATATATAAAAATAGGAACCTAAGCACTCAACACCCAGTGCTTCTAGCACAAAAACTTCTTTCACATCTTTTTTATAAATTTAGGTGAGATCCAACAAAGTTTCATGGACCAAAACCCTTCATCAAGCACTTTTACAAAGTGTATAAAGGGAAGCTTTTTATAGGGGAGGGTAGCCTTAACTCCACCCACTGTGATATAACCAATAACATCATCATACCAAATGACATATAAAACAGTCATAATACAAAGCCATGTTCATACAAAGCAATAAAAACCAAAAAAGGATACATAATACGTTAATGTAGTAACTGTCCATCTCAGCAACAAAAACCAGTCCGTTGTTGTTGTTATGCCATAAGCCCATATTATTAGTGTCCATAAGTATAGTGCTATGAAAGTCAAAATCCCATTATTACAAGGTAAAACATATACATAATTCCCATATTAATTAGTAGAAACAAGAATAACTCAAATCCTCATTAAAGGAGAAGGAAAGGCTGGATACACTTGGGGGTACAAGTGATTATAGCGACGTACCTCAAACCCAGGGCCGGTGCTCCCATCAGGAGAAATCGGCATCGGCCCCGGGTTATAGAAGCGAGCACCACGCAAAGATTAACACTCCCGTCTTTGTGCTGCTGTGCATTTCCCCAGACTAACCCATGCGCATTTGAATGAAAAGTTCGGCTTTTTGTTCTAATGTACATGTGCAGCTGCAAGGAGAAGGAATTAAGATCTCTGCATGGTGCTTGCTTCTATGACCTGGGGCCGGTGAAGATTTCTCCTGATAGGAGCAAAGGCCCTGGCGTTGAGGTACGTTGCTACAATCACTTGGGGGTGCCTAACATTTGGCACCCCCAAGTGTATCCAGCCTTTCCTTCTCCTTTAAGACCCATTGGAGGTACACATAACAAAGTCTCTCAACTTGATGCTGAATGGTTGAGATGGATGAGTGAACTCTGTGAACTATGTGTATCATCTTTCCTCCAACCTCCGCAACATTTCATGCATTCTCATATGTTATAACTCATGACAACTCATAACAAATGTATAAAGTACCAATAACCTTTTGGATTTTCCTTCAGTTTACAGATTTTTTTATTGTAAAGTTAACTCAAAACATAATTACATATAATTGATTGTGTGTAATAAAATTTGTGTTTAAATCATCATCAGAGCAAAATGAGACTTGTATGCAGACATATTCTAATTCATTTCTTCTTATGTCTTTCTATATTATAAAACAGATCCCTCAGTCTCTGTGCAATCCACCTTGTGCCCCGGGACATAGAAAGTCTAAAAGAGAAGGTGCACCATCTTGTTGTTATGATTGTGTCCCGTGTGTAGATGGAGAAATGTCCAATACAACAGGTAAGAGACAAATCTGGACCAGACTATGTCAGATCATTAAATAAAAGACCAATTTTCTGTGACCTACAATGTGTCAAAATACTTAGCCAACATCTTAGCCCCTTCGGATGGAAGATAACCTTTTGGCTTCCTTGGGCCACATTGGAAAAAGAAAAATTGTCTGGGGCCACACGTGAAATACACAAACACTTTTCACAAACAATCCAGTTGGATTACCAGATGGAGCTATACACTGGAATATGGGACAGCTGAATACTAAATAGGCTTATTATTATATTATTATTATTACTACTAACTGGGCAATGGGCAGAGTTCCCCCTCCTGCCAACTCCTATATCCTTTGCAACATGACATTTCCTCAGGAACCAAGCATTTCGAGCTGTGCTGCTTTCCTATCCACCCTGGGCCACATAATGAAACTTAACCCGGAGCAAGTATGTTCCTGGCTTGTTAGGGGACATCATTACTAGTGATGGGCGAATCTCACCCTTTCGCTTCGCCGAAAAATTTGTGAATTTCCAGCGAAATTCGCGAATTGGTGAAAAAATTTGCGAAACGAGTCGCGTTGTTTTTGACGCTCGTCGCGTCGTTTCCGTCGTGTCGCGTCATTTTCGCCGCGTCGCGTCAAAAAACTACGCGCGACTCGTTTTTTTTGCTGCCGAATTTTTGCTGGCATTTCGCGAATTTATTAGCCAGCGGCGAATCGCGGGAATTCGCCGCTAATTCGCCCCATGCGAATAAATTCGCCCATCACTAATCATTACACTTTACAACACCGATCATAAAAATTTGGAGCTTATCCGGACTCTTAAAAGACTAAATCCTCGTCAAGCTCGGTGGGCACTCTTCTTCACACAATACAATGTTTTCCTTACTTATAGTCTTGGCTCCAGACAACAAAAGGTAGATGCCCTATACAGAAGCATCATTCCCAAAAGGTGTATCTGTGAAGAGCAAGAGCCTATTGTTCCTCCCTATAAAATTGTTGCTCGCTTGTTTCTTCACCTGGCCAGCCAGATCTTATCTGTCCAGTCCTCCGCTCCTGCTGTGACCCCCATAGGCATGGTATATGTGCCACTTGAGCTCCGCATTCCTATCCTTCAACAAAGCCACTGTTCCAAGCAAGCTGGACATCAGGGTACCCAAAGAACCTTTAAGCTTGTCAGTCATCTCCTTTGGTGGGCAATTCTATGGAATGATGTGGAAGACTTTGTGGTGGCCTCTGCCATTTGTGCCTTGTCTAAATCCAGCCCTAACACCACTAGCATCTCATTTTGTATGCTGGCATCCATTTTTGGACGCCAGCGCACATTGCCGGCATTGAAAATAACGGACACTGGCATCCAAAACAACATGCTGGCAAATTTTCGCCAGGCGAATTCTTCCTGGCGTTTCGCGAATTTATTCCGAATGGCGGGAATTCACTGCAAATCCACCCCAGGCGAATAAATTCGCCCATCACTAGTAGCAGTTACATTAAGCAGATCCATTCTTAGAAGGGAAACTAACACACTGAACACATATTTAAACATATTTAAACATACCTATTCTGTCTGCTTGTGATTAAAGGTTTCTGTCCTCTACCTATTTTTGACCTCTACCCAGTTTTGACCTCTACCTATTCCTTCTCATCCTTGGACTCACTTACTGTGGTGTAGCTATGGACTTTATTGTCGAACTACCACTTTCCAAAAGGACCAGTGTAATATGGGTAGCTATTGACCGCTTCAGTAAAATGGCACACTTTATTCCTCTTTGAAAACTTCCCACTGCCATTGAACTCTCTCAGTTGTTCATTCAATTTGTCTTTCATCTTCATGTCTTCCTTGTGGAGATTGTGGAGACAGGGGTTCCTAGTTTGTGTCCAAGTTCTGGCAATCTTTGTGTAAAGACCTGGTTATCGCTCTTCAATTCTCCTCTGCCTATAACCCTCAATCCAATGGGGCAGCTGAAAGTTGCTGAGAAGCCATGAATCCCTTTGTCAGGACGATCGGTCCAATCTACTCCTTTGGTCAGAATTCTCTCATAACAATGCTTTTCACTGTCAGGATCGCGTCACCCGGAGTCTTACCTGCAGCTCCAGGCAGCACGTCCTCTATGTTCCGGCGTCGCTCCCACAATGGCGGCGCCCATGGCCGCCACGTGGGTAGCGGCGCTGGTGTAATTACATCATGTCGCCGCGATGCTGTGGCGCGCTGACGTCATGCGCCTGCACCGTTTTGGCACCAAATTTAAATATTTAAGGGTGCATTGGACGCCATTATGGTGCCAAATCATAGGACTACATTGCTTTGTTCCTGGGTGTTATTGTGTTCCTGTTTTAATGTATTTTGACCTTGCCTGGACTTTGTTTTGCCTTTTGCCTGTCAATATAAACCTTGCCTGGACTTTGACCTTGATTCCTGCCTGTACTGCATTATTGGACCTTAACCACTAAGCTTCCTCCTTGGTCCCTACTATTTCCCTAGGGTGCCTACTAGGCCTACCCTGACAGTCACGCTTCTTCTTGACTGTGTATGGGCAGCATCCACAAGCCCTGTCTGATGTTCCAAGAGCCGATGATCATGTAGCCCACATGTCTGCCATTTGGTTGGTTACCCCAAGCCAATTTGGAGAAAATTTCCCTGTCCCACAAGAACTATACTAGTCACAGAAGGAAATCTGGGGACAAAGTGTAGCTTTCAATGAGGAACAATCATCTCAAGGTTCCTTCCCCAAAATTGGGTCCAAAATATGTTGGTCCATTTCCCATCAAGGAGATCATTAATCCTGTGGCTGTCAGACTCCAGCTTCCCCCTGAGATGCAAATACTTAATGTGTTCTATGTGTCTCTATTGAAACCAGCCATTACAAAACACTTCTCTTCTGATCCAGCACCTCCTTCTTCCTTCACTGTGGATGCCCAACAGGAATATGAAGTAGAGAAGATCTTGGACTAAAAAATCTACAGAGGGTCCCTTCAGTTCTTGATCCAGTGGAAAGGTTTTGGGACCGAAGAATGTTCCTGGGTAAAACAAACTGATGTCCATGCTCCCCATTTGTTGCAGGCTTTCTACAAACAGCATCCGAAGAAACCACAAAGTGATGGTCCAGTGGCCACCCTTGGGGAGGAGGTACTGTCAGGAGTGCCAATGGTGCTCCTGTCTCAGTTGGCGCTGCTTTCAAGATGCCGGCTCCCATGGCCACCATGTGGGTAGCGCGCTGATGTCCAGTGTGAAGATTTGAATAAAAAAATGCCATGGGTTCAATGCCCAATTATAGGATTTTCTATGAGTTTCCTGGGTGCTTCGAAAATTACTACTGATTGACTCCTGAACTTCTTGACCTTGCCTAAACCTGGATAATGTTATATTTCTGTCTGCCTACTGATCTTTTGTCTGGAATTGACGATGATTACTTCTGATCCCTTACTGATACCGACTACAACCCATATGCTTCCTCCTTGGTCCAGGCTACTCCCGCTGGGAGCTGACACGCCCCTGTCACCTTATCCATGACAGGGAAATTGGCAGATGGCTGTAAAGCAAAACAAACTTTTATTAATATTATTATTATTATTATTATTATTATTGTTAACATGTATTTCTATAGTGCCAACATATTTTGTAGCACTGTAAAGTCAATGTGATTATAAAACTAAGTCACATGAATTACATACATAGAACATATGGAGTTCCCTGGGCTCACTGGACTGGGGCGAGAGAGTCTGCTATTGGAGCTTGGCTAATTCCAGTTGAGGTTGCCTCTCTGCTGCTTCCACCTGCTGATATTGGAGGAACAGTGGGAGATGCAGTTGGGGGTCATCTGAGCCAAACAAATCTAGAACTTGTTTCAGGGCTGAATTTCTTTCTCCCTGCACTGCGTTGCTGTGGGTATCCTCACAGAGTTCAGAGGGACAGAGTTCAACTCTGGGCTAGAATATACAATATAAGGGTCTGCACTCACAAAAAATACTTGACAAGTTGGTATTATTCAAAAAGATTTTTTGTATCTGAATTGTTGAAAGGCACAATTATAGCATTACATTGTATTCACAAAAATTGATCACATAGCTTGTAAACATACCAAAGCAAATAGATAAATAAGGATAATGGAAAGCAGATATTCATGCCTACAAGTGAGAATCACCCCGACGTTTCGGCTCAAAAGCCTTTCTCAAGGGGAATTCTGAGATACGCACTGCTGCAAATGCTATAAATACTCTGGGTAATGGACGCTGATTGTCCCAAATTTCCGCGCACTCACTCTCCCATACTACGTGATGTCACATCCGCAGTGTCACTTCTGCTGACATCTAGTCACGCGGAGCGACTCTGCTATTACTACCCATTTAGAACGCAAGCACTTAGAAACCAGGAAGTGTGCGCAACTTTGCATCTTACTCCAACGACGATATTTGTAAATGAATCGATCGTTGCCTATACAGAGTTAGTTATAAGTGATCAGCTTCAAAAGTAAACTTAACTCCACATTAAAAAGTTAAAAACATCTTTTGTCCATATTCCTAATATTACACTTCATAAAAGAACACGCCCCACAAATTTAAATATAAGTTTATAAGTGGATAATCGTTTCCTTCTATCATGGAAGACACCTTCATATTTGCTTAAAGTGACAGTGCTAAATCATAATCATTTTGCTTACATATAATATAAGTTCATCAGTGCAATTAATCACCCATTATCATGTTTAAAAACATCAGTGTTCAAATTCATCAAATACTCCCAATAATCAATTCATACCCACTAATACATTAATAGGTGATATATCCTTATGAATCTAAGGGAGAAGATATGCAGGCACAATTGGATTATCTACTTGAAGAAATCTCCTCAGCTTATTGCTAATAACTCCCTTCTTCTCATTTTCATCAAGGAAATTATATATCATTAACTTCAAGTCATATGTTGGATTTCCCTCCAGGATCTTGTAATGTGTCACTTCATAAAGTTGCCTCAATGCTTCCCCTCTATAGTAGTCTGTATCCATAATGACTATAGCTCCACCCTTGTCTGCTGGCTTAATAGTTATAGAAGTATCATCACTGAGATCCCTCAATGCTTGTATTTCCAGTTGACTTAAATTATGTTTTTTACTGGGGGTAGATGTCCATCTAAGCTTGTTCACATCCCTTTCTACAAGGTACATGGTTAAGTAATACTAATGGGATGTACAAGTGTGGCAGATGTATTAACTGTAATTTTGTAATGCATACTTAAAAGTTCTCCCACCACATGACTGGAAAAAGCTACATGATGACTGACTATATTAATTGCCAGTCAGACTTCATAATATATATTTTGAAATGTCCTTGTGGGAAACTGTATGTAGGTGAGACCACTAGAGCCTTGACAATAAGGATAGGTGAGCACAGGAGTGACATCAAACTAAACAAGAGTACATCGCCTGTTGCGAGGCATTTTGCCTCGGAAAAACACCAAGTTAGTCAACTTCACTTCATGGGCATTGAACAAGTGAGAGTCCCGAAATGGGGTGGTGATAGACAGCTATTACTTAAACAACGAGAGTTGAAATGGATCTATAGGCTCAACACACTCTCCCCAAATGGACTGAATGAGGATAGGGAGCTATCATTGTTCTTGTAAATAAAATAATACAAAATATTTCAGGCTACGATAATTAGTGTGGTATCACAATCTCAGCTTGGGTTAGGGGTGATTATTATATATTATTCTGATTTTATGTAAATTCTTCACAGAAATATTTTTTCCATAAGGGATAAAATGCTGTATCACTTCAATGCACTGGCACTATCTATATTTTCGCAGTGTCACTTTATATTTATCACTTGAGATATAAGAATGGGTGAAGGACACGTAGATAGTGATTTTTTCTCTTAGAAGAGATGAATGGATATTGGTTGTTAGTATTTACCTATAGGAACATAGACAATCATCAGGATGGTATTTAATTTTGTCTGTAACATATCACCTATTAATGTATTAGTGGGTATGAATTGATTACTGAGAGTATTTGATGAATTTGAACACTGACGTTTTTAAACATGATAATGGGTGATTAATTGCACTGATTAACTTATATTATATGTAAGCAAAATGATTATGATTTAGCACTGTCACAACTTTTTATTGTTGAGTTAAGTGTACTTTTGATGCTGATCGCTTATAACTAACTCTGTATAGGCAACGATCGATTCATTTATAAATAGCGTCATTGGAGTAGGTTGCCAAGCTGCGCGCACTTCCTGGTTTCTAAGCGCTTGCGTTCTAAATGGGTAGTAATAGCAGCGTCGCTCTGCGTGACTAGATGTCAGCGGAAGTCACACTGCGGATGTGACGTCACGTAGTATAATGTCACGTGACGTCAGGTATGAAATGTGAATATTATATTTGAATATTAGAGTGCCCTCCAATTTCTCAAATTGTATATTCAACTCTGGGCTAGCTCAAGCCACAGATTAGCATTTCCTTAGACTTAGCAGACATATCAATACCTCTCTGCTCACCAAGGTTGATAAGAGCTTCCTTGCTCTGTCTTTTGTAAAAGGTTACCATATTGCTCAACACTAGCAAAATAAAAGATAGAAAAGAAAAATAGGGAAGGGGGAAACTGTTTGCTTGTATGTTTGTCAAAAATAAAAGTATTATCTTTGAAGACTGGCTATCCTTGCAAGGATGAAGTGCTTTAGTGCAAGGGTTAATTAGATAATCCAAGCACTAATGCGCTAAAAATAAAAATATCCCACTGCTCTTTGCCACTGATTGTCACATCCAATGAGAATGGTGAGGGCCGGTCATCAATTTACAACAGGCTATTCTGGATACATATTTTTTTCAACCAGCCTAAACTATTTGTGTGTGCATAGCAAAATTATAAAACCATGAATATCAAGTCGGAAATTGAATCTTTCTATAGAGACCTAACACCCCTGGACTAACATATTTTATTCTGGCCTAATCAGAATATCAGGTAGCACCTTTAAATCTGTCCTGAAACAGACCACTACACTATATCTCAGATATGATAATTGTGTTTACAGTCCCTTAGCCAGTTAGTCTGTCCTTCTGTCATTTAGTGGGTAGTTGTGAATTACCCCCTACTGTGATTTTTCCTAAGAATGTGGATTCTAGGCTTATTGAATTGCTAATAATTGGAAATCTAAACCCTTTCTATGCTGGAACTTACTGTCCCAACATGACAGGTACCATATCATATAAAAGTGAATCTGAGAAAATCAAAAATGGAGGCCAGTCTAAAACTGAAACAAGCTCTCTTAGAACCCGGGGGTGTATTCCATCTGGCCCTGGTGCATTGTTTATATTGATTTTTATTAAAGATTTATGAATTGGATCCTGAGTCAGCCACTGACTAGATTGAGCTGAGCCATCAGTGCAGCTATGAAGTGAGCCTGGGAGCCCTGACATCTCTATTGTATACAATGAAGAAAATAACTGATTTAGCACATTTGCCTTTTCTGTATCTGTTACAACCATACTGGCACCATTATTTAAAGGAGCAACACTCTCAACCAAATAATTGAATCCCCTATAACTAAAAACTGCATATCCTACTTTGCACTCCCACCACCTGTATTAGAGCCACTGACTCCTAGGGAGATCTGAGAGTCAGTCTGTTCCATACATGTCAGTTCAGAGCTGTCCTCCCAAGCATCTTCAGCCAAAATGGCAAATTTGTTGTTTTGTATGAGCTGTGGACCAGTCCCCCTACACTTCCACCCTTACTTTTCCTCTTAACTTGACTGTAACAAACCTTCCTCCCTCATTAGTCTCCACTGCCCCTTCTCCACCCCCCACTACACTGTTCCCTGCCAGTGGTTGCTCTGTGAGTCTCCTTTCCTCCCCCACATTTGCCCCTCAGTGGTTGTAACTTACCCTTTAGGGGTTCTCTAACTACGCCTTTCAAGTGGCAACAAAAAAAGTTGCCTCAAGATATTGTTTCATTGGAAAACATTTTTTACAAAATGCATGTAAACAGTGCACCTCCAGAACAATCCTGCATTGAAATCTGTTTTCCAAAAGGATAAACAGATTTTTTTCATGTCTACTTTTAAATCTGACATGTGGCTAGACATGCTGTCAGTTTTTCAGGTGCCATCAGTCATGTACTTTGATAATCTTCAGTCACTCTTTACTGCTCCACTGCAAACTGGAGTGATAGCACCCCCTTCCCTTTCCCACCGACCAGCCCATTAGCAGAACAATGGGAAGGTAACCAGATAACAACTCCCTCACACTTGTATTGTTAAAAATGCTTCCTCACCTAGTTGTTGAAATGAGAACAACACTCAGTGGAAAACATCCAAGTTTGGCTGACCCAAGTCATAATAAGTAGGCATATCTGAAAGTTGCCCAATTCTGAAGTGAAAGTACATGCCCAGGCAAAATGATATGGCTGCTACACACCAATATTATAACAAAAACAAATTTATTGGTTCAATAATACCATTTCAAATAGTAGAATGACTTACTTTCAATGTACACAGTGTAATTTAGTAATAAAAACTACTATCAACATCATGACAGAACACCTAAATGCTTGTTATGAATTTTTGCACATTTTAATTATAGTAATACTTCCTGCCCTGTTTTAATACTGAGGGAAACATTGCTATTAGTGATGGGCAAATCTGACCCATTTTGTTTTGCCAAAAATTTCAAAATGGAAAAAATTAACCAAATGCACAACAATTTTGAATATGCAACATTTTGGAGTCTATGAGAGTCTTTTTTGCAGCGAAAACTGTCAAATATTTCACTAAACAAAATTTGTCATTGATAAAAAGTATAAGAATATTTCAGGAAATTTTTAGCATATTAAGTTAATTTGGAAAAGTGGTGTATGCGCTCTTCCATGCCAGAAGCATGGAAACTAGAGTAGCAAAAATATAATCATAAGCAACATTCAAATATATACTAATTAAAATAGTTCAGCAGTTTTATTTGTACATATTATTGTGGTTGAAAGTAAACTATGTTTTCTTTGTTTGCTTAGCAAGAAAATTGTATTAATTACATTAAAACAAACAAAAATTGGGAAACTTTTTTTTGGAAACTTTTCTTTACATTTAAAAATGTCATTTAGTAGTTGAGGTTTACTTTTGAATGCTGAATGTATGTCTAACATTAAATATTTAAAATTTCAGATGCTCCAAACTGCTTCAAATGTCCTGAATATGAAATGTCTAATAAAGAGAGAACTGTTTGTGTTCCCAAATTTACAAACTACCTTTCATATGATGAAACTCTGGGAGCCAGTTTAACATCTGTTGCTTTGCTCTTCTTTATCACAACTTTTGCAATTCAGGGAGTTTTTGTGAAATATTGGGACACTCCTATTGTGAAAGCCAATAACCAAAATCTCAGCTGTCTCCTCCTCATCTCTCTCATGTTGTGTTTCCTCTGCACTTTATTGTTCATTGGGCGCCCAACGCAAATATGTTGTCTCCTCCGGCAGATAACATTTGGAATTGTATTTACCATTTCTGTTTCTTCTGTGTTGGCTAAAACTCTCACAGTTATTATTGTCTTCAATGCCACAAAGCCTGGGAGCAAGATGAAGAAGTATGTAGGAACCCAACTGTCTATTGCATTAGTGACCATATTCTCTTTGGGTAAAATTGGACTCTGTATTATCTGGATGACCCTTGATCCCCCATTTCTGGAAGCTGACATGTTTTCTGAAAAGGAAAGCATTACTTTAATGTGTAATGAGGGATCTGCCACTTTCTTCTTCTCTGTGATTGGATACATAGGAACCCTCGCCCTACTGAGTTTCATTGCTGCATTTTTAGCCAAGGATTTCCCTGACCGATTTAATGAGGCTAAAAACATCACTTTCAGTATGTTGGTGTTCTGTAGCGTGTGGGTGGCATTTGTCCCTACATACCTGAGCAGTAAGGGGAGTAGAATGGTGGCAGTTGAGATATTTGCCATTTTATCTTCCAGTTCTGGATTATTGGGCTGTATATTTGTACCTAAGTGTTACATTATATTTCTCAGGCCAGAGTTGAATACAAGAGTTACTGTTGCCAAACATCAGTAAACATGATGCCTTATAAAATAAATCTTTTAAAGATATTTTATTTATTTTGACTCTTTTTAGTGTATAAAGCACTGTTTTACACTTTAGGCTTAAGGTCCCAACCCCGTTTCCCTGGTTCGTGAGGAGGTGGCATTGGGTCTGACTATTAGCTCCTCATGAATAAGCTCTGCAATGAATAGCCTCAACCATGGAAGTGTTAGTGCATATTAAAGCACATAACCTGTAGATTAACCCTTATTTTATAGCAAAGGATTAGTATCAGTCCATGAGAGTAAACTGAAACTTAAAATGAAATAAACAGTTATGGAACACAATAATGCTCCAAAAATACAGACATGGACAAAATGTTGACTTAACTTGCATAACAACGTGACAAAGCACCATCTCTGTCTGTAGCAAAAGGTAAAATATTTCACTCATCCCTAGATCACATTGCAACACCTTTTATTTACAATCCTGTCCCTGATTTTAAAAATTTTTACAAAAATCTGCCATCATAGTTGAGAAATCCTATACTCTTTCTCAAAAAAAAATAGTTCAAAATAGTTTTTTGCCTCATGGGAATTGAAGAACATATAATAATATCTGTAATCAAATGGGAAAATCACAAATGCTTAATCAAAAGCCTAAGCAAAATGTTGTGTCTCATAAGCTACTGTAACTGTTTAAGGGAACTGTATGACTGTCATTCGGCATAGCTGTGAAATGTGTACAATTTTATGAACTATGACGGAGGCCATCACATTATATTACCATACTGTAGTTATTTGTAATCATTATTGTAATGACAATACAGTGCTGTATTCTCAAGTAGCAATATATATATAATTAAAAAATATACATACATACATAAAGGAGGTTATTTATTAAAACTCATGTTTTTAAGTGACAAATTTCGAATTTCTACAGAAAAATAAAAAAAATTTCAAGATCTATTATGCCCTGAAGCTGCTAAAAGTCTGAATCTGCAAATAATGAATTTAAATCCTGTTGAACTCATGTAAAAGTAAATGGAATAATATCCCTGAATTAGTGGTACAGGCTGATACATTAGAATAGCAAATTAGAGAGGCTTCAAATGGGTTTTTTGCCTTCCTCTGGATCCTGATTGCCTTGATGGACGTGTGTCTTTTTTCAACCAATCTACTATGTTACTATGATCTGGAACCTGAGATTGAGAGGTAAGTTGTTAAATGCAGTTCAACAAAGCATGCCACATTTCAATTTCTAACAGTTTTTGAGGCAGCTGATGGTGATGTGCTGGTGTACCTGGACCGTCTGTAGCAGTTAGTGATGGGAGAATCTGGGGCCTTATCGAATATTTCTTGAATTTATTGAGAAATTCGCGAGCCGGCGAAAAATTCACGAAACACCACTAGCGTCTCATTTTGTATGCTGACATCCATTTTTGGACGCCAGTACACATTGCCGGCATTGAAAATAACGGACACTGGCATCGCCGGTCGCGGGAATTCACTGCAAATTCACCCCAGGCGAATACATTCGCCCGTCACTAGTATCAGTTACATTAAGCAGATCCATTCTTAGAAGGGAAACTAACACACTGAACACATGTGAAACATATTTAAACTTAGCTATTCTGTCTTCTTGTGATTAAAGGTTTGTGTCCTCTTACTGTGTCATGCTTCTCTAACACACACATCATACGTTACTTAGAGGATACAGACATGGAAAGTGACACATTCTTTGCCCACGCCATGAGAGCTTCCACTAACTCATACATTTAGCTATTTACTACTTACTACTTATTTACTACTTTTATTTGTATTACTCTGCAAATGAAGTGGTAACTGATAAAAAATGGGTTTGGTGTATATCCTGAAAAATTATGTATTTGCTCTTCATGTTTTAAATGATATTACCCATGTCTATTGACTTTTTGTACTGCACCTTGGCAAAAAGTAAAAAAGAAACAAAAACTTTTTTGTGGATTATCTGAAAAAATGTTTGTCAAAATATCACACATTTGGTAACTATAACAATGTATTCATGACTAAACTTTGCTTGTTTGTTGATCACCACATAAACATTTATACAAAGTGCAATGTAATAACCAACACTTTGAGACTTTAACGCATACTATAAACCTGTGACTTGCTCTTCACAGGCTGGAGGAGAAGGTAGTACATGTATGGGACCTGTTTTCCAGAATCCTCGAGAATCCTCCTTGGATCTTCACGTATAAAATCTACTAGAAAATCATGTAAACATGAAATAAAGCCAATAGGCTGGTTTTGCTTCCAATAAGGATTAATTATATCTTAGTTGGGATCAAGTACAGGCTGCTGTTTTATTATTACAAAGAAAAAGGAAATATTTATTTTAAATTTGTATTATTTAGATAAAATGGAGTCTAAAGGAGACAGCCTTTCTATAATTCGGAACTTTCAGGTTTTTGGATAATGTATTCAATACCTGTAGTAGGTATTAGTACCTATTGTGAGTGCTGTGTAGTCAAAGTAGGTCATATGTAGCCAACAATACCTCTTAGTGCAAAGTAAGAACCAATGCTCTGTGCCTTTAAGGCATACCGTGCTCCTTTTAGGGCTTGATCATCATCATCAGCCTCACCCTATTCTTGGGGTTGCTGAGGAGGCTGGTCCTGGTTCTGGTCGGGTTGACCCGATCTTTGTGCCTGGGCTGCCATTGGGAATAAATGGAAAAAACTACAAACACAATTACATGGAATTGCAAGTGTGTTTGGCAAGTTGCCTAGTGTGGAGACATCCCCCCCCTCAACATATTTTGACATTTGGAATACTAACTAATGTAATGGCAGAGAGGGAGATGGAATGGCTAAAGTTATAATATAAGGCACAATGCCATTTGGAATGATGTGAGCAGGAGATAAAGTAGTATATGACAATACAGCAGCTCTAACTAAATACAAGGTCTAGGCTCTACATGTGTTGGCAAATAACTTTGGCAGATTGAAGGAAACTCCCTTTATAAATATTTGTGCTATGCTGGGGAAATGCTTATAAAAACATTGCCATTTTATAGATGTTACCGCTGCTGCATGTAAATAACTAGTAGATTAAGAAACACCAATTCTGTATATAAAAGAGAAATGAACTTGCCAAGTGCAAAACAGGAGTAAGAGTTAAGAAAAGAATAAACTGCATAAATGTGAAATTACATATTTGTATCTACTAATCACAAATGAATTGGATATGCTCAAACTCCTTGCCTTCTTTTTAAAACAAGGTGAAGTAATTTAATCTGATTCATTAATATGACCGCTCACCCTATTACTGGGTGGGTCTGAGTGCAAATGCCCTGGACCTTCCTCTTAAACAATTGCTTTCACAGGCATTCTTATTCAGGCTACTCACCGCCTGAAGTCTCTGGCCCCGGTGTGACCCGACACCAATTTGACAGCTGCTTTAATTATTACAAATAAAAATGTAGGGACCCCGAGGGTTAATCCCTTCCGGCTTGAGGTAGAAACCCTGTTTAATACTATTTTTCCTTCCAGGGGCAAAGCTCTTGGATTGGTACAGCATGGCTGATCCCAAAAGCAGCCACAAGGTGTGACTTTCCACCAATATAAAAAAGAGACTGCCGTGTGCTCACAGCCAGATTGCAGATTCTGGAGTGAAATTGGTCTTGCTGCTGGACTGGTATTTCACTTGAGCAAGTGAAACCAAATCAGCAATCATGTAGGCTAAAAGGATTCAACATGCCTGCCAAGGCTGTAGCAGGATTCTCCAATGCCTGAAAACTCCCCTATGTGGGTGTCGAGTTTGGAGATGCTGGTTGTGTGCTCACACTAGAGAGAGTGTGGTAGTTGTAGTTCAGCAATGAACTTGTGCTTGTGCAATAGACAGTGTTGGGAGCTGGATGAATGGAGGATAATACAAGCTGCAAGTGTGCATGGAATGGATTCATTGCTGTGGATACCGGCTCCAGCTCTGTGTGAATCCCCAGGGCAAGGTGTGGATTTGGGAGGGTAGAAAAAGAGAGGATCCAGGATGGTTTCCATTGTTGACACGGGCTTTGTTTATGCCTGCCACGAGGGAGCCAATACTTAACCAGAGGGAAAGGTATTTGGCTGCAATCCTACTTGGGACTTATTGTACTCAGGGGAGTAGTGCGGGACTTTGCCTGGTCAGGAGTGCCTGCAAATGGACTGCCGTAAGTTCCCATGGGAGTGGGTTATGCTATTGTACTGCATAAATGTATTTCCATTGTATTTTACTTCCCCTTTAAAGCTGCACTTTCGTGTATAAAGTTATATTGTTATATAATAAAGTGTATGATTGATTTATTGTCCTAATGGGACCATCCTCAGGTGTATTCCTGGATCCCATTAGGTGGAGGCACTGCCATTAGACATTTTCCAAGTACCTTTCACTTTGCAAAGGGGACTCAGGACCTGTAAGTGGTGGAATATGATATATAACCTTGGGCACAGAAGGGGGTGGCCAAAAAGGGGTTACACAATGTTTAATCACTATTAATTACATTTCTAAAATACATTGTTTTGATTATTTAAATATATCAGATTTATTTTACATATTGTATTTTTATTTTTTATCCCAAAACTTTCCAGAATTACTCACTCCTACCACTAATACCTTTTATGCATATTTAACTATAGAGAATGAACATTTGATTATGGTGGACTAACATTTGATAATGGAGAACTAATATAACTCTGTATTATGTCACTAGTATTACCATCACCCATCATTAAAATCAATTCTTATTCAATAAAAGAGCATCTCGTTGCATAACATGCACTGAAATATATAAATCTAAAACATTTATGAGTACAAAAACAGGGAATGAGTTCCAAATGAAACATTTTCATTAATTGCAATGTTACATTTGTAGTATAACTACTAATGTGAATGTCTAACTACTAATGTGACATACAATATGTGGGATGTACAACTCGGCCATTGAAAGAATGCATAGTTACATAGTTACATAGTTAAATTTGGTTAAAAAAAGACACGTTCAACCCCTCCAAATTAAAACCCAACATATACACACACCCCTCCATACACTCACATACATTATATATAACCATATACTAACTGTAGAGTTTAGTATCACAATAGCCTTTGTATTATGTCTGTCCTGTAAATCATCCCCCTCTTATAGTCATTAACAGAATCAGCATCACAACATCACCCGGCAGTGCATTCCACAACCTCACTGTCCTCACTGTGAAGAACCACCTACTCTGTTCCTTTAAATGAAAGTCCTTTTCTTCTAGTCTGAAGGGGTGGCTTCTGGTGTGGTGATTCTCTTTATGGGTAAAAAAAAGGTGTGCATAAACATATGAATCAGATAACATCTAAGAATGAGAGCACAACAGTCTCCAAATTTTTTTTACGATATAATGGAGGTAATGCATCCATGTTATACATCCAAGGTATAGATAGAGTAGGACACCTAAGTAGAGGAGGGAATCCTATATAATAAAAGCCATTTGTCTCTGCGTCCAGTGTTTCCCTGTGTCCGTGGAAA